>JABASI010000392.1:0-40497 GCA_019776505.1 Tomocerus nigrus | reverse complement strand
TATGGAAGATAAAGAATAATGTTTATGAGCTCTCGTATCAAATTAACTCAAAACTGGAGTTATCACGAAATAGATATTATTCTATCATTGTATTATCTGTGTAGTACATAGGGATCTCTCTTGTATGTATAAATAAAGGATAATATGCAAATACGAGACACACACTTAAAATCTCGCCTCTATCTCATATTCCTTTTATGAATAGAGCGAGTTATTCTTTTGATTTGGTGAAATAGGCTTATTTTCATATCAACTCTGTACTACATACATACAATTGTCCGTATTATAAGATTAAGGTGGATTAGCTGTTACTTCATTTACCAGTCAGGTTTACTGTAATCTATGTAGTTTTAACTTAACCACCGAGTCGACTCTCTTCTATTCCATTGCGGATAATGTATTCATTCTGTTCTATGTAGTACTTACATCTGTAGCAAAAGCGACTGTATGACTGTCTGACTCCAAATGAATTGCAGTATTACAGGATTTACATTTTACAGATTGTGAGCGAAGGTAAAATCGTTTCTCTTACACATACACTGTGGCATTGTGTGTAGAATGTGGGTTTGTCTCGCATATCGACCCTTCTCACATCTATGTTAGCGTGTATTCTATGCATTTTGTGTTAGATAAGTGCTGGATGTCTGTCTGTATGATGCCGGACGTGGCTTTTATGCCAAAAAGTCAAGATGAGCACAGATGAGGTTATGCAAATGCTATGCATGCTTTATTCATTTATTAGTGGTATACTTGCGCCATGTATTAACAGAATCACTCCTTATGATGATGATGACTTTTGCCGAAGCACCTCTTCTCCTGTCCTTTCTGCCCTGTTTTTACAAATCATATTCTAGGCTACGCAGTTAGTTTCCACTATGAAGAGCCTATAGGTTGTGACTCCTTTGCGTCTTTAGCAATTTTAGCTCTGAGCGTTGCATCTGTTGTCTGTAACGAAAAGATAGGTACACAGCACCCCTAAAGAAAGTCTTCTTCATATTCTAGGTAGGTACTATGCTTGAATAAGTAATCTAATACAGGTAAGTCATTGTTACAACAATATGCATGCAATACCTATGTTTTTTGCAGGGTAACCTTTTGAGAGCAATATAGAAACCTTCGGAATTAACTAATCAGATTTTATTTCCAAAAAGTGTCTTCTTTTGACAGCACAGTTGGATAAATTGTCACGCTTTGTGCATTTATAAAATAAGTGGATTTGCCCAAAAATGTATAGCAATAAGAATGAGACACAAAACTCAAAAGCCATAGATAGAACCCCTAGGATTATGGCAACATGGAATTGGATTTCTACCATCTACGATACGTTTTTTTCGTTAACAAAATAATTAAGCGACCTTTCTTAAAATCGTTAGAGACTTAATTACTAGGATAATATTTTGAGCAATTATCCGTTTCACAATCACAATTGCTAAATAACATGTGCCAGTAAAAGATTGAAGAGCCAAGGTTATATGGAAATTGTTAAAATTTGATTTGTTCTGAATATTACACTTTGTTTTGTAAGTTCGGGTATTTACATGTGTGAGTATGTGTTCAGCAAGTCACGAATGTATGTATGTATCTGTTTTCTCCAATATAAATTTTAAGGAGAGACACCATTGCATTGTATGCCTATCATATAATATGCCATATGTATGAAATGTATTGTGTATTGTATGCATGTGTGTAAAAAGAGATAAACCCCCGTTGGATTTTGCAAAGTAGCTTTAAGCAGCCCTTGGAGTCAGATTCACCACCTCTCTTAGTTAGCAGAGTTAAATGCAAGATCATGAGCTTACAAATTTATCGAGAGTCAATTACGCATTTCTTTCTTCTTTTCCATCTTAACTAATGGTAAGTAGCTTGGGTTGCACTAGCTTAGGTTGCATTTATCTTTAATTCTTATTGCGCCTGTTCACTGTGGAATATTACGGAGAGGTTAATATAATATGTTTTCTATGTTGCTTACAAAGATGAAGATGACCATGATGCATTCTGTACAGTTTACGATGTTCTCGTATTCTGCAATTTCTATATTCATGATGTGCATTGTAGGAGATTTAACGGATAAATTAGTTTTGTGTTGTTTGGCTTGAGTATGCAGTACAACAAGAAATAGTTGACTTGCTTTGCTATCCATCAAGGGGAGGTTAAAGAAGGAATAAACATAAGATGGAAAAGTGGACGTTTGAAACCAGTTTTACACTTGGTCGTACATACCAATTGATTGGACCAGTGTTGCATGTCTTGTGGAAGAGTCAGCGAATTTTTTTGAATCTCTGATGCTACTTAATAACTTAGTTCTGGTACATATTACGCCTAAATTATGTTGATGACAGTTTCTAACTGCTAAGGCATATAGTGTCAGTCTCACTTACACACAAGACTCAGCTATCGTTTTTTGGTCATTAAATGTAAACGACCAGGTGAACCGGAATTAATTGTATTAGTCTTCTTCTACTTCTGGTTTGCCAATCTTGAACTGCGTCTGTCTGCCTTGAGACATTCATTTTGATTTTCAAAAGGAATGCGACTCTGTCTCATAATAAATTGCATGCAGCTTTGCAAAACTTACAATTAATCTGCCCCATTGCATTTTCAGCGATATGAATTTTTACCAATGCGACTCACTCAAGTCATATAGCTAGAGCATTAGCACCGCCGGGGACAGAATACCACATTATCAAAGAACAATAGAAATATTATTATTGTTTTTTCTCATTGCATTGCCTGCTAAGACAAAGCAAGGAATTCAAATGAAGCAGTAACACAATTGATTTTCCTCCGTTCAATCACACTGATGGGCAATCACAAAACAATCAAATAACGCACACAAGATCCTTATTATATGCATGCCCAATACATTTTACATGTATGTAGGACATTTTTATGCATGTAGACTACAATGCGCAATGACGAAAGTCAAAATTAAATGCTACGTTAGCATAAGATACCTACACTTAAAAACTTAAGACTATCCTAACCAATTCAATAATGGTTACGGAATTCAGTGGACTCCAATTTGACAAGCGGAATGATTACCTCTGAGTCTGAGTGACCCCACCTTAAATGACAAATACCTTTCTAAATGCTTATAATGTTTTCATAGCCATTTCTCTAAGATTAGCTTGCTTAACAACCTACACATTCCACATGATTATCTGTGGGTTTTAGGTACTAGATACTTTCAATGCTTTACGCAATCATTTAAACAATAATAATTCAATTGATTTGGTACGCGCACGGACAGCTATTAAATCCCCAATCCTTCACCAATGATCTAAACTTAACTAGTGTGTACTAGAATGTTACATGGACATAGGTATGAGTTATATCTGTATTTATAAGTAAGTACGTACATACAAGAAGTACACATATTTTTAGCATTTGGTAATAAATATTACTTACATTTACTGATTGGCAAATGATCTACTATTTAGGAACATAAATCACGTTCCGCGTTTATGTGAAATCGTTCTTCTACTGGTTGACAGAAAAAATACTGTTATGTCATAACCGTATCTCGTTGCTATTATTGCTAAATAAGAAACTTGATGATTGACGAATTAAATATTACAACGTTTGGTAAATTCGGTAGCAATATATTTTATATATCGCATTTATTAACACATCTTTTCTGTAATGATATTGGAGATATTAATAATTGGTAATTAATTAATCTCTCCTATTTGAAGAGTAGTAGTATTTAGTGAATATCAGTACCTACAGTAGTGTTCTCATTTATATTTTTTGCTGAACAAGATGATCATTGAAAACGTGACTAGTGTCTTTATGACACATTAATGTATGGGTATGTAGTTTCTAGCAATAATGCGACATAAAATCCCATACAGAATACGCCTTATCACTGTGGCGTTAACAATTGCATAATATAATATCTCATACTAATAAAACGGCAACCCGACTTGTACAGGTGGATTGTGGATCGGTTGTTCTCTAAGAATTTCAATGAAACACATTACAACTAACTGATGAATGAATGAAGCTAGAATTCTACACTGTTCATTGGGTATATATGATGATTGTGATACTATAAAAAATATCGTTATCTCGTACGTGAATGCAGGAGGTACAGTTACATCTCACATCTAAGCCCTAGCTTCCAAGATGATTTTCTGAGAATAATTATAAACTTGTTCCTTTAAAGAGACTTCCTTTTATATATGTACATGTGTAAATGCATTTCAATGATTTGACTTCTTCTAGAAATATTTTGATTGCATACCCAGTAATTCCTTACATGCACATACTAACACCTCCTTATTGCTACTTTACTGCTACTGCATTTTATTTCCTTATTTGCATAACTAATGGTTAGCAGCTTGCAATAACTAACTAAGTTAGATTTAAAATCATTCTACATTTAATACTTCATACTATGGATTGGTAATTTGCAATTGGTAGTTTTATCCATTACTATACCTATAGTATGTGTTTATGGTTTAAAGCAAAAATTAAAAGTACCTAATTTTAATGTACAGATATTCAAAAAACTATTCCTTAAGAAAGTTTCTTATACGAGAGCTCATTATTCTATAAGTAAATCAGCCTAATTTCTAATCAATTAATCAATCTGAGTAATTGTTGTGCTGCTAAGCTGCTATGTTTTCATTGTTATGCTTAGCCTTAGGTGATTACTTTGTATGTGTCTGTTATTCCTCGTCCCTTGTCAAGATATCTATATACCTGTATATAAGAGGGTTTGCATGCAAATCTTTCTATGAATTTTGCATGGTTGTTTATTAGTCCTTCAATTGTACATGTGTTTATATGTAGTAACATATTTATTGACATCCATGATAAAGTAGATACAATACAAGAAGAAAGTTGTCCTATTAATAGTTCAAGAAAGTCTTATGATTTTAATGTGGAATGCTTTAGAGCCTTGAAAATAATTTATGTGAGTGTTTAAGGTTGAGTTAGAAATAAATAGCGAGATCATATCAAATTGGCAATGGTAATACAATCTTGGTTGAAATTAAATCGAACAGTCAACAATGATAAGCCAATGCTCTAATAATCGGCTGAAAAAGAATTCAAATCAGTAATAATAGTAAATATTTGTGCAGACACAATAGTAGTTGAATGTAGATCAAGTTATAGATGAGAAGGGCTATAAAATAACGAACAATGAACTGAAGACATTCATTGGAAATTGGAAGCAATCTGTTAATTTTTTTGGTAGTTATCGCATCTATAGTCTAAGCTTTAATAGTTAAAGATTTATGAGATGAGAGTCATTGGCTATGCATGCAAAACTAAAGCAATTGATAAAAGTTGGTGGTTTTCTTAGTAAATTATATAGCGCACGTTAACTGAGGGAGCAGGATTCGAACGGGCTAGCTATAAGGCTACATAATCTGTAACCCAATCCTGGTCAATCGAGTTTGATTGGATTTTCTGCAGATGGGACTCGAGAAGATAAGACAGTTACCTTTTCAGTGATTATAAGAAGAATGAATGCATTATTGTAGGAGGGAGGGTGGAATGGTGCTGTTTGGTCAACTAACTACGGATACACGGATCATTCTGCTGTTCTGTGTAGGTAAGATGTTCTATTTAATTGTCTACCCAGATTGCTTTCCATGTCCTACAATGGTAATTGTTCCTTGGCTAGTAATTAAGCCATGTTTTAGTGGTCGACTCTTCAGTACCAACAACATGCATGCGTAAGTTCATCTTCATCTTTTTCTTCTCTTCTACATGCACACATCTTATTACATATTTACTATTTATCTTCCTTGAACTGGTAGTAAGACTACATACAGTGTGGCTGCATGGGGATTAGATTGTTTTGCTCTCTGTGTTGTTTATTATTTACCTGTTACAATCTGTAATGCATAGGTAGGTACATAACCTCTAACAATTAGGCGTAGGTCCTTCCCTACACTACAATAATTATGAAATGCATTAAGCACAGTTGTTGTTCGACTTTTAGCCTATGATGAAATATACAGTTTAACTCTTGCCATGTCATATAAAGTGCTAAGAAAAATTAAATCTCTCGTGTGTAATTATTACCATTATCTTTGCCTTTCTTATTATTCAGTTCACCGTTCACCTCGATCACTATCATCCCACAGTAGTATCACAATAATAACCTCTCACACTGCCAAATAATAAAACTACAAAAACCTATTCAGTCACTTTTATGATGTAACATATCATAAGAAGAGACTTGCCAGATTAATTCTAAACGGACCTCAGATTGTCATACTTTTGCCATGCCGTGCCACTCATTTTAAAAGCCCATTTTCTATTCAATTGAAGGATTAACTTTTAAGCTACTTTATATGTTTATATCTCTCATGAGTCTCACTTAAGTCTCATGCCAATATCCACTGGCGTCTATAACCGTAGAATGGACAGGTTTCTATAGTCAAAATCACTTATTACCCATCTAGTGCGTTAAACATGCAAACACGAGACAACTAACTCGTCTACATATTTTCCAACGTTTCTTCCTGGCACTTTCCTAGCTGCCTTCTTCCTCTTCGAAAGATTAATAGGATCTCTGCTAAAAGCTTACATACTTAAAATCTATCAATGCCAAATAGCAACTGTCTAATTAGCAACAATTTATGGCAGATGTAACGGCGAAAATTCTACGGAAATTGAAAGATTTCCAGTAATTACTGTTATTTTGTCACAGTGTTGAGATTAAAGCACTTCAAAATCACGAGCATTCATTCAATCTGAAAAAATCCACGTAGGTATATTATTATAATATCAACTAACTGCGCATGCAATTAAAATTGCAGCATTGATTGTTAGCAGGGCGGGTAGCCTACTTTAAGAATTTTTCTAAAGTAAATCTAACAGTTATGCAAATTTTCCCATGAACTATCTATTGCATGAATGAGTCCTTAAGAAGAGAACTATATAATATGATAATATGATTGAGATAGATTGTCAATCAAATCACTCATCTCTACTCAAATTGTCATCAAAACGTTAGACTTTTTTTAATAATGAAAATATACATAATTATATGTAGCACCTACCGGTATACTATAATATACTAGGTACTAGTATTGGCAATAACATTTATTCATCATAAAACCTTAATTTTGGCCAAACGCATCTGTATTTGGGTGATCCATACGATTTTACAAACAATGGATTTTTAAATAGCTGACGTATTTGAAAGTATTGCAAAGACAATTTAAAATATCATTGTTGCAGCGAAATGCCAAGTGTTGAAAACTTCATTCATGATTCATCTTTAGGTTTATTTTGAAACTAGTTGAGTGAAATAGTTGCTCACTTTTTTGTGTTTTCAGTCCATGTAATTAAAAAAAGGCAAGGAATAAAGCAAGTTACATACTTCCACCAGCCACAAACACAAACCAAAGGAGCATCAAGGATGAATGAGCCAGAGCTAGAGAGTATAATAAGTAGTATAGAGAATCTGAATGGATTAGGCATAAAGAATTCGCACTGTAGGAGGCTAAGTAGCTCTTAGGAATTTAGTGAATCTGAGTGGTTTTATTACATTATTGTAGTAATAATATAATAATATATTATATCCATAGTCGTATGTAGGTATAAAAGGATAAGCTCCGTAAAATGCCTCGAGAACAATTTTATTGCACATTATCTTCCCTTGTTATACTTCATTTCAATAGTATAATGAGAGTTTAAAAAGCGTGTTCTTCGAGGATTATTTTATGTTATCCTTTGCTCATCCTCATCTAAATGATGCCTAGCACATAGGTTGGTCGCATGGAATGCGTGTTTAAGGTGTAGAATTATGGGTACATTTAATCCATCCGTCCATCAACATGCATTCTAGTCCAGAAGAACCATCCTACAATTCCTACATATCTGCTCATACTCATCTATGTTATGTAGGTACTTATTATGCAACTATTTATTTAATTCTTCCTACTACTATCATTTCTATAATACGAAATTCTAAATCATTAGTTTTCTTAATTCTATCTAACACACATTCTACTACATGTCAATGTTACTCTACATACATTAAAAGGGTATTTATCCTTCATTTACCGATTCTGTATATGTTTATTTGATCATTATGCATTCTTTCAACATGGTCTTTAGACAATAAAACTTGCTAAGTACTGATTAACATCATTGTACTTGTTTTTGTTTGTCTTTTTTTGCACTCCTGTCTTTTCCTCAATGTCCTTTTATTTTTTGCTTGCAATTAATCATTCTTAAATAAGTTATGAACAAAATCGCCAGAGTGGAACTCTTTGTGGAACAACGTCCGAAAATCACTTAATTGTAGAAATCATGTCTCATGCTTCATGTAGAAATTCAGATACGATACACCTATAATAGTATATGCGTACCTAATCAGACATTATTTATCACTTCAATTTGAATTATTGTTTGTGGACTCAGTTAGCGGAGCATTAACGTAAACTTCTGTATATATATCATATTATGCAGAATATGCACCACTGTTGATATTTTTGCTAAAGAATATATTCCTTAAGAAAGTGGAAACGACACAGAAAACATAGCCTGATTCATTAAATAGACAGCGTTTATTAATTTCTCTGAAATTTTGATGGTACGGTACATTAAATCAATGTCTACCGGTACTGATGTACTAAAATAAAACTGTGGGTACTATATACTAGTGGTACTTGGTACTATATAGTAAAAGCAGGCTTGGTTTAAAATTATATTCATTATCCTGCGAGATTCGAATGAAATTCGAAACTAAATACATCTAGGTATAAACAAAACTTTAAATTTGTATACATTGAAGCATGATTTCTACTTTAACTACAGATAATAACATTTACTTATGACATAAATCTTTGGAACTGAAAATGGAGTGTCTTTTAAATTAAATACCTTTAAAACACGAAGATTCTGTCTGTATATATAGTCACAATGTGCACATGAAGTACATGGATTCAATAAAGTGGAAAGTCATAACAATACTAACGATAAATTAATGATAACTCTACAATTCTGTAATTTTATTATCCCAATATTTCTTGAGTCGACTGTCATGCTCCAAAGAGTCCAAGTTTTTAATTTCTTGAATTTCTGCAGGATCATAAAACTGTTGACAAGGCATTGCAGGAGTTGGTGGTACAAGTCGTTGAGAGCTGCCAAAATAGGCAGCATTAGGTCCTCCCAGAATTGTTCTACGAGTAGAAGATCGGACATTTCCCAAAAATCCACCATTGACATTATTAAAGATGGGAAAATGAGATTTGACCTGTTTCCCGAAGCCGTTTCCAAATCCATTGATATTGTTATTATGGCCATGGTGCTGAATGTGTTGGTGATGATTGTATCCAATGTGAGGAGCGTGCGGAACATGTACAATTCCTGGTTCATATGGAATTTTCGGAGAATCGGCAGCAAAAAGATGTGATAAGGATTTCGCTTTACTCAAAGTATAGAATCCAGGCGAAGCTGAAGATTTGCTATGATGCTTTCCATGCGGGTGTCCATTGGCAGAAACATTTTGGGTGGATTTGTAACCTTTTGTTCCATTGCTATTGTTCCCACTGTCTTGATATGGGAAGTGCACTGATTTTCTCAGTTTCTGATTCCTTTGAAAGGCTCCTTTGGAAAGAGAATCCAATTCCTTTTTGAAAAGCAATTTTGTATTCTGCTCTAACATGTACTCCCAACAGCGAAATTGTTCCACAGACATTTGAGAAATAGATGTGTTAGCTAGGGATTCTATTTCGTCATTTATGTTGTCTTTGTTATTGTTCTTCTCTGTAAGCGCAACGGATTTTCTTCCTCCTTTTGAAAAATCATTTGGTTCCATGATTTGATGATGTTCTTTATTTGTTGAACTTTTACCGGAACCTTTGCTTCCTGCTACACTTCCAGAGCCGGAACTACGATCTGTATCAATTGCACTATCAGGCGTGGTTACTGATACAAGAGGGTTTGACACATCCGAGTAGTCCGAAGAACCACTTCCGTAGCTCAATGGTCCGAATTCCCCTAAGGCAGACATTTTTGATTTTTCTATTGAGCCAAGGCCAGAGGATCGGGAAGATGTGACGTGCCATTTAAATCGTACAAGAATCAAACTTAAACTTTGCTTGCAAGAATGACTTTGTGCCATATCCGTGATTCTCTTTGCAATTAATACACTTTTCTTGTGTCGATGACTTTCAAGCTCTTCTAAAAGTTCTTGCTCACTGACATGATTCCAAGCACTTTGATTTGCTATTATTAAATATTCTGCCGCAGTGGTTAATGGTAGAGACAATATTTTTGGATCAGGAATATTTCCACTCAGATTGTTGCCGCTTGTCGTTGAGGTAGAATTACATTTCGTACTGCTCGTTTCACTGTTTGTATCTGAGTCTTTTTCATCATCTTGGTTGATTTGCATTTGGTTTCCCATTTCCCCATCGTAGATATCTGTCAGTCGTGTTATTTTTCTTCCCGTCTCAACTAAAATACATCGTATCCCACCTATCATTGCTACATTTAACATAAAGGATTGTTTTCCTGGTAAAAGAGGGTCATCTTGAATAGACAAAAGGCACAGGATTCCTTGCATGGGTTTCGTATTCCCTTGTTGGCGAATGTTTCTATTTCAAACAAAATTTACATTAATCAATAACTGAAAACTATACAAAGTTATAAAATTACCTGACGCTCTATAAATTTCAACTTACTTCATGGCATTTAATAATGTGTATTTCAGAGAGAATTTGTGCGTCTCTTCAATATTCCTTTCTTCTGCAAATATTTTGGCAATTGATTTAGATATGGTCTTAGGAGCTGCATTTCCATCTCCACCGTCAAAAATCCCGAACAAAGCTTCTTTTCCATCTGACAGATTTATATCTCTATATTGTGTAATACTTAGAGTTTGATTTCTATCTGGCAATTCTGAGAATCCTATTTCCCATGGTGGATTTGCTGGGAATTCCTTAAAATCGTTATTTCTTGATCCTGGAGAAATTGCTTTCCTTGGATTTGATACTTCCACTAGATTCATTGGCCTTCGACTGAGCATAAATTATTACAGGTAGGTTATAAATCATTTCAGTTAAATCATTTTATGACTATAGTATAGCAAATAGTATTTAGTTAGGATATAGAGTACATTGGAAAAATTCTTACTGCGGATTTGTAAGTTTTTCTGGATTAAGAGTTAACCTCTCGTTACATGAAATATCTAAATATGTTAAGTTTCCTCCAGATATTAAATTCTCTAGGTTAATCTTTCTCAGGTTGTTGTGAGACAAATCGACGACTTTTAGATTTGGCATTTTCGACAAATTCGGAGCATTCTCAAGACGATTGGCATGAACACGGAGAACTCTCAAATTAGACATCGACGAAATTTTAGTCGGTAAATTACGAATGCGATTTCCACACAGAATTAGTTCTTCAAGATTCTTCCAAACGGTCATACACCTGTAAAAGAAAAGAAAATAAGGATTCAAAATCATCCCATCCATCAAGTGCCGCCGCATGTATCAATAAAATAACAATTTTTCAATAATAGCACTATAAAGTTGATCGGTAGATCAGAGCGAAGGTCTTAGCTAGCAATAAAATGATCATAAAGTAATAAAAGCTTCGCCTCTAGGAATAATAAACTGTCCAAGTATAATAAATAGTTCCAACTTTTGTTTCTTTAAGCTTTTCACTCACAAGTGAACATGATCTCTATAGAGGTTATGTTGTAATTAATTGTATCATTCTAAACGAATGACTTGAGTTGATCACTGGTGCAGTTCTTTAATTTCAAGATTAAAGATGATTGCATTAGCACTACATACAGAATGTATACATATATCAGCATCATTTAGAGCGGAATTTTCTATTCTTACCGTTCACTGATTTGTTCGATTTTATTAAAAGCCAAGTACAGTCTTCGTATTTGCTGGCATTCCAACAGGAAGTCCAAAGCGTCCTTTTCCTCTGTGTCTTGCAAACGATTCCGACTCATGTACAATTCATGAATGTTGCATTTCTTGCCAAAATTTGGCATGTGCTCGATGATGTTTTGACTCAAGTTGAGAATTTTTAACCTAAAAAATTATAAGTGAGATAAATTAATTTAACATAACATCATGCATGATCACAGATAAACTCAAAATCCACTAACTTTCTTGTTTCGAAGTGAAACAGTCAAGGTCGAAACTCAGGATTAAAAAACTAGTGTATAACGTAACACATTTTAAGCAATCTGCTATTTAGTGCAACCAAAGCGGAAAACGATAACAGTTTTATGTATTTTCTGTAGAGGTGATAGATTGAGGTCTAGTGTAGTCGTAATTAAAATCATCGCTAATTAAATTCACGTGTATATCTGTAGGTACCTACATGATAAATTCAATCTATATACATACACGAAGAAAATAATCTTACATAAATATGTTAGTATTAAAGAAGACAAAGAGCAATTAACGCTGATGATTTCCGATAAGACTGCGGCTACTTTAACTTTTCTGTATAATTCATCGAATTTGCTTTACAACGCAGTCATAAAACTTGAGAAAATCTAACCTTGTTTTAATTCAATACAGCATTAAATCGATTATCATCATTTTATTGTCAGAATTTAGTTCCTTGGTTCCTAAATTTCAGATCTGTGTCTCAGATCTGTGCCAAGATGAAAGTATGTACCTGTCTAAAAGTTAAATCCTGTAGTAAAATGAAACTGACATTTTGGAAGTAGGTGCCTTAGTCTGTTACTGACATCCTTAGCATAGCAAACTATATAGGGGTCCACTTATTGTACTTTTGTTGACAGTGACAAATTTTCACAATAAAAAGATGTAATCGAGTCAATCAAAGCATGAAAATCTCTCTTGGGGTTCCTTTAATTCCAATTTCATTGAATGGGGTCTCTAAGCGCGAGCTAACAACGATCTTTTTAATCTTTCTTTACACCGCAGTACTGTATGTTTAGGAATGTTACGGCTACTTATTTGGTAATCTAAGTAGATATAAGTGTTGAATCGCTGCAGGTAAATTGTGTATTTGTGTTGACCTGTCTGTTGCTAAATAAAAACCATTAAAAATACAAACAACCTGAAGACTCACTACGTTAAATTTCACTAAGATAGTGAGTTGATAATTTTAAATTAACAATTTAAACACAAAAAAGAAAATGTTTTGGAGTTGGTTGCTAACATATTATAAGCTGTTCTTTATCTTTGTTAGTATTATACGGATGTATCTTACAGATCAGTTTAAATCTCTTTTGACAGCACGCTATATGCGAAGAAATTTATTCTATAATATTTCTGCGTACAAATATTACGGCAGTTATTTACCAACTTAATTCATACTGCAGTTGATATAAGTGTTAGTAGTACACATTTCACTATTTCCATGTTCCCACTTATGCATTTAAGAGGAAAATAAATTGAAACTCAATATGAGTGACGTTATATAAATTGCAATTTCCATTCTCGCTGCTATAAATCCTTCAGCATTACTGCCACTTCTACTATCCATACATCTAAATCAGTTTATTTTGTAAATAGCAAGTACACTAATCATAAGAAGGAACAAAAACCATAGATATGAATCTTTAACGATACGCACAAACACACACACGCACTTATCGTTAATATTCAGTACACACAAAAAAAATAATTGCATGTGGGAAAATTGGTTTCTGTAATTTTTCTGATCGTTATGAGACGAATATGGTTATGAATTCATTCCTTCAAAGTGCATTTATAAATAAACGGCCAATATTTCATTGACTTGTTTACTGATTGCAAAAACATGAGTTGAAAAAACAAAATATAAACTGTGAGGTCAATAATTCTACTGTTGAATTATTGATGCAACTTCCAATAACGTTGCTTTTTATTGCAATGAGCTTTATGTGGAAGTATAATGTGAATGACTTGGAATAATAATAGCCATAAAATAAAAATGGAGAGAAAAAACATTATTAAGTCTTTCTAGTTTCTATACGGTACATAAGTATATTCCCTTCAAACAGTTACATTTGTAGATTATAGATTCACAGTTTATTTTAAACGTTGTATTAAAGTATGAAGACGAAAGGAACTTGACATTAATAACAAAGATGTTATTTATACTTGTACGGATTACTCACTTAGTGCTGGCTGGTCGTAAAATTTTAATGTGATGCTACTCAGACAGCCCTAATAGTTTTGTAGTGTAACTGCGTGCGTCATTTAATTACGAATGATGTACAGATATAGAAATTAGTAGTACATATTAAATCTTCAAAGAGTAACATCTAAAAACATGTTACATTATACACGTGCTATATATCCTGCTTACAAAGCGTATAGCTTTGTAACTAGCCAATAGTCAGAAATAACATGATTAAAAGTATACCTGGTTGCTCGCTGAATAAAATCTTTTGAAACGAATTCGATTTTGTTACAATGAAGATGTAGTTCACGGGTTGGGAGATTTGACAGACAGTTTTGAAATTTGCAGTCGAGCTGCCGAAGGCGATTGTGGGATGCATATATGATAAATAATTCTGGCACGATGAATGTCCATTTGGGTAAGTCTTCTAAATTGTTACTGAAATAAAATGTAATGAATTTCATAGAAAATAAAGTTTTCTTATGTTTTCTGTAAAGATCATTATTATGTCTTCTAAACTTGCATGGTTCATTTCAGAAGAATTAGTACAGCTACAAATAAAAAAGAAATGTCTTGTTTGTTTGTTTGCTTACAATGAGATTTGGAGAGTGGTCAAATTATTTGGTACAGGGTCTATAGAGATGGACTGTAAATCTGAAAAAATGAAAGTTTCTTTATAAATACCTTTATTATTGTAGTACCTATTTAATTATACTAAAATTGAATGTGTTCGAAAGAAAGGTAGCTAACGTAAAATGAATTTACTCCACATGACATCTAAGCTGAGTCATTTATTTGTATACATTTTTATGCGTTTTAATAAATTTCTTACTGTTTCGAGAGCAGTCAAGGTAAGTTAGGGAGCTGCCAGATAAAGACAGAACTTCGAGGTTATTATTAGAACAACAAAGCCATTCTAGCCTAGCCAAACTTCGCAAGTCCAACTTCTCTGCACTGTTTCCACTGATGTCCAAATGTGTCAAATTCTGAAAGTAAAAAAAGTGAATTAGATTGTAGACATTGATAATGGCACAGAATTTATATAAATCATACTTTTGTACATTAATAAACTATAGATAGACATTGTTGCGACACTTTTATTAAAAGCACACTACCAGAACATTATTTACACATATTGTACTAAAATAACACTCAAGATAGAGATGATAAGAGCTACAATGTCACATTTTGATTGTTGCACTATAGCAAGTTATCATTATTGCAGTTACTCTGTGTGCCATGATTATTGTTACTTTCTCCTTCGCGTTTATGTTTTTAAAGATTCTGAACTCCACTTTAAGAATTATCTTGAATTATGAGGCACTTTACTACTTTTATTTTTCAAATCAACATTTAATGTTACAAAGTTTGTCTGCATAGGTAATCAGCAAATAATTATCCTTCTCTTCAATTTAACTTATTACAAGTTTGATTTTTTATTCATTTCACATTATTTTCTACCAGTAGTTACGTAAATTGTTAGTATGGTACTTAACATTCATTAATAAGTACATGAGGCATTTATTACATGTGAGTTTCAAAAACGAAAGGCGATTTGATATATGGAATTTTTAGCATAGGCTAAATGATTTTTCCCTTTTCAATGAATTAGTAAAAGGTTACTACGCACTGCACCATTAAAATGTGTGAATAGTTATTAAAGCAACTATTGGTAAAAGTATATTTCTGTGTCGGTAAGTTGGGCTTGAACACACGCACGTTTAATTGTTAAAACTTAATTGCTAAAAGTTGTTTAAAGCTGCTAATTGAAAAACATAGCTAGACTAATGCATTTACAAGATTGTAAAAGTGATAAAAGAATTAATGTTACGTATTTTGTGTAATAACTCTTGGTATACCAAATCTCTCATTTCGGCTATTAGTATTTGATGTGCTTCAATGCAAACCAACAACTGGATTTTCACTATTAAGCATTGAGCTCAAGACTATGTATCTGTAACTCTGTAACTATCTTTACGTAGTGTAGTTTACCACATTCATAATAACAATAAATCACGCTGAGATCATGTATTTTCAGAACGCACTCATATGCAATCAACACAACATAAACAGTATTGATCTCTACGTTTATATTAGAACATAAACATCTATATCTATTCTTATAATAACTTACATAGCTGTTATCATGCTATATTATATTATTGAGTATGATGCTAAAATCTATGTACGTATGTACATTTTATCTGTGAAATGATAAAATAAAGGTGAGAAAGATGAAAAGAGAATCTATAGACAATATTTACAAAGAGGTAGCTATAGTAAGTAGCAATTCTTATACAATTCTTATGTATGCTTTGAATGATCTAAAAAATTGCTTCGTCAAAACCCATATCCGGGAAATGAGTAAGCCTTATTTTGGACATTGTTCATCTGAATTTTTAATGTGCAAGTAATTATGTATTCAGGTACTTTAGTTTACGATACGTTAGCATCCTGAAGAAAATATTGCATTCATATTACAGGTTTTGTAATCGTGAATTGTTAGCCAAACACACATTTTGAACATTTACCATTTTAACTCTCGCCCCATCCTTGTCCAATAAATTACATTCTATTTCTACAATGTGAAAATTTAATGATAATGATGTTATAATGAATTGATCGGTTGGCCGTATTTATTGAGATTTATCATTAGTTAACCAATATTATGCAACAGCCACTAATATTTTATGCTAAGCTATGCGAATTCCTATTCGTATTGGCGTTTTATGAATGAACGTTTCAGCTGAAGACAATAATTACAGTACCTACTACCTACTAATTTATTATTTACCTTCTAAATATTTATGTTGTGACATCATAATTTATAGGTAGCTTCCTTCCACCATCAATGTTATGTCATAAGATAACATGTCATATCCTCTTTGTACATTAGTATTATTTGCATTTGCATGCTGAGAATATAATAAAGAGCCGTGTTTAAAGGAAGGGGAAGTGATTAGGTCTGAATTATAATTTTTAGCCACCTTAAGTTGACTGCATCCAAATTATTATTGCATCAATTACTATTTTAGTAACGGTATACAATAAACCAAGCTTAAGTGCAGTAATTAGTTCTAACATTTGCAACTTTAAATGGAGACGTAAAAATAGCTGAATGTGCAATATCACATGTAACTACCAAACTTCTATAGGTACTATTTAAGACTCAATTAAAATGTTTTTTCCTTTGAAAACTAAAGCGTTTGCTAAGGACGTAGGATTATTTAATTGCCTTGATCGTAATTTGGTAATTGCCACATAACGCTTCTATTTCTCATCTGATAAGTATAAAAATATGTCTTGTCCTTAGTTAATTGGGAAACGAACCTGAAAATGTCCTCCATTTAAGCGAACAACCTCCAAAGCACAAGCTCCATCGAATTTCAATCGTAATTTGTACTTTTTCCCATCCGTTTCATTGTTGAAATAATTTCCATTAGTACTGCTGTTGGTACTACTGACAGTACTATTCCCACTGGTATGTTTCGTGCAATGATTATTTATAAAGCTATTGAAGCTGTGCATTTGGCATGATGAGTCACTTTCGCCCATTTTCATAGTGCAAAGGGTGTTTTGTTTTGGGAACTTGTTTTAAATGTTAACTGAATGATATTGATGTGTGTTAGTAGTTTAGTGGTTAAGAGCCACGATAAATAAACATAAATAAATGGCAGTTTTATTTTGTTACTCTTTAATTCCAACAAGCTTCATTGCAAGAGAACACACTTCTGTTTACAATGAACAACATAACATTCTCACGTCCTCGTCCAATGATCCAATAGTAAATCCCCAGTCTAATCTTCCAACTTTTAGAACATTCACATGAAAACAAAGTAAAACACGCTTATTTTCCTTCGTTGAATTTTTTCTATGATTCCAGCAACAGACAGAGTTATACACATAGGTCAGTCACATACACACACCCAAGATTTAGAAGAAAAGGATGAGGAAGTTGAGAAATTATTATATTCTTGTCTTATATAAGTTAGATCATTTCTCTCACTTCGATTACATCTTTCACCATCAAGTTTAAGAGTAGGGGAACGCGTTTTGACTTGTTAGAAACTTTTACTTTAGCAGATCATTTGCCAGTCATCAGCCTCCAATTCTCAAAGATCTTATGAACATTTCAAGATATAGAGCAGGCCAGCCCAGACAAAAAGGCACTCTTTTTTAACTTCACTCTCTTCTCCTACAAATCCAACAGTTAAACTTGAAGGAAATTTTATCTTGTGCAAAAAGTGCAAACTGCACTAAATACATAAACATACGAATTGAACTTTCAAATGCTCAGACACATTCAATCTATCCCCTCCTATTTGACATACGTAGGTATCTACATTGATAGTTAGTCAAGCACTTATATTTTATTTGTCCGATGAGACAGAATTACAGGCACAGGGTAATAGCATCTTCCATTTCCATTTTTTAAAATCATCGTAGCTTACTGTAATGAATGCAAGTTGTATCTGTCAATAAGGTTTAAAATTCATAAAACACTACGAAGTAAGTACAAGAAATATCTGCGAATCAATTGTAATTCGATATTAGACTGTAATTGTGTTAGTGTTAAGTAGAGATAAATATTATCATGAATGACATGACACCAATTTCACATAAAAAGATGGGGGATAGTGAAAATAAACTGGAATATTTAGTTTCCTATTTGCCAATTTAGTATTTGATAACATGCAATAGAAGTATTAAGAACTTGGAGTGTATTTGTATAATATCGAGTCTTTTTTTAGAGTGTGAATGCTATGCGTAGCTGTCTTCGTATATAAATTTTATATTCAGTCAAGTAAAGTTTGGATGTAGACAGATATTTATGGAGGAGGCTTGATTTCTTGGATGAGACTCTATTCGGATTTGGAGCGCGTTTAGTTGGAAATTGGTCTGTCGGAGAGAGAGAGATGCTGTAGGTATGTATCTTTGAATAAGAATTAAGTGAATGAGGTTCTTTCTTTCTCGATTACACTTATTGAAAACACGAGAGTGATAGAGACAGACGGAAGGCTAGAGACTGTAATAGTCAACACTACACTGAATGTCACTCAATCTGCGATCCAATTTAAGAATGAAGATGTTTCTAATACATACGTGTGTGTGTAAGTAAAAGGATATAGTTATCCCGTTGAGAGATTGTGTAGCATGGTCTCAGCCCACTAAAAGGACTTTTACTCTTGTGTGTGATGTGATTTGTGTGATATTATTTAACAATCACTCTATACTCCGTTATCGTGTTATCCTTTTCGAGTCTACATGTCTACTCTCGAATTCTGTTGATATGATAGTATCCAGATATAGATAGATAGATAGATGTAGACATATATGCAATTTACATGTACAACTTGTGTTTATAAATGTGAACTGATCTAGCTTTAATAGAGCAGAGTGTGTCCTAGTCTCACTTCATCCTCAATAAATCAATGCTCACTTTGCTTTCCTTCTTTTACTTATGTTATGTCTTGTCTGGCACTTTAAGCTCAGGCACAGATCAAAGGATTTACTCAAATCAAACTCAAGACAGACTGCATTGGGCTATTCCAAGGCACATAAAACTTCTCTCTCTCACTCTCCTTCAATGTGCAATGGAAAACTAGAATAAAAATCTCTTATTGTACGTACACATGTATGTATAAAAGTAAAGCTTATTTCGTCCTATAGACTTTGATTCGAATGCACTGTCTTGTAACATAAAGTAGTTTAATGTAACGTAATGTAACAAGCTGAGAGAAGAAACACAGAAAACAACTGACTAACTCACTTGGCTTAACAAAACATTATCAAAAAAATACAATACAGAGAACTATAAGTTCCTACATACACACGTTGTCTCTCTGATCTCCTCTCAGTGATCTGTTGATCTCCTCTCTTTACCTTAAGTAAATACACAATGGGATCCTACAACAAAGGATTTATACTTTCAGTAGTAGCTAAAGTTGAACACACAGGTAAATCACTTACGAGATTTCTTTTACTACCAACTACCAACTATCTGGCGTGTAATAATCCTTCAGTGCTACGAAAATACTTTGAACGTTTTATTTCTTGACGTACCTATCTAATAAGATGTTGTGCACTGGGTCGCGCTATTCTATATCTGTCTGTGTCTCTCCATTCGGCACTATTATACTCGTAGGCACTCTACACTGTGTACAGGTAGACTCTGCTAAAAACTATTCAGTGTCACGCATCGGTTATTATGCTAGAGGAAACAACGCCTTGAAACTTGCCTTTGCATTGGCTCGTAGAACAGAACAACGTAGTACATGCCTAAATACACACTATACGTGAATGTCTATCTCAATTGTCTCATATAAAATCCTAGGAGGAATACATAATAAGTACCTACATCCATATACACAATCCCTCTTTGCAATAAATACTGGGCATTTGACTATGAAGAGCTGTAGGCAACCAACCTTCCCATCAATTCACCTTTCTGCATCACAATTTTTATATTCACTACTGTATTTACTATCCGATTATGTGCTCACCATCAAACCATATATCATATTATGTATAGGTATATATTTAAATACACACACTGTATCAAGTGCATTTATTGTGTAAAAATAGCGTAGCACATCCACATATACAAAAACACACTGCCATTTTAACATATCCTAAATGTAATCCAATGTAATTGCATGTAAATACAATCTCGTGCTCAAAATGAAGCTGTAGAGCTGTACTAATGCTAACATCGGTGTCAGAGTAGTCGTTGCTGCACCGGGGCTGGTTATGTACATATCTACAACAATTGTAATACCTTTTAATAGTAAGAGGATGCAATGTCTATTTATATAATGTGCAAGTAGCTATCTATTCATATTTATATAAATTGTAGGTATACTTAGAAGGGATATCTTTCATATTCTCTCTCTAAAACTAAGGTTCATTATTATGAAGTCTAGCGTGACTCTTTTTTGTTTCATGATATGACGGTAATTAACCTGAGTTGGGTACAGCTCCTGTCATTTCAACTGCGACGGAGGGACAGACACATCAAAACTGATCAGACTTTGTTCTTTTCTTCTATTGTACCTCATTTTAGGTGTAATATGAACCTTGCCTTGTCTTTTACTCTATTCATAAACAAAAAATACTCGTACTTTCCTTTTAGAATACTTTACATTTTGATGCATATATTTAATGACAATATTCCATGTAGTTTAGCAGGGGGAGAAGCATTATTATTACTTAATGTTCAAGAATTTAAGACATAAATCATCATAACAGTTGTAACAAAGGATTTTCACGTTAAAAAGCTTATAATAATATTTACTCTTAGTACGTAGCATTTGATGTAGCTCCGTTTAATGGCTACTTTATGGCATTTATAAAAATCTTGTCCCTTCCATTTATTACATAAATCTTGCTAAGAAGGAAATTAACAATCATCCACGAACATCCTTGAACGAAAGAAGCCATTGTTTTATACAAGTACACATTCATTCTAAGAAATTATAATTACCAACTCTTCTGTTTCCCTCTCCTGTGTTTTTTGGCAGTTGAACATGTTATCCTTAATTCACGTAACAGTTTAACTTACTTAGGGAACACACTCACTGCGCTACAAAAAAAAATCCTTAGTATTTATATAACACTTGGTATTAGCTGAAATTGCAGGGGATATATAGCCCTCCATGTATATCTCCTTCGTGTATGTAGTTTATAGCTAAAATCTTCAAGCGAGTACTACTTGGGCTTTAATACTACTCTACTTTTTTAGTATGGGTGTCTATCTACCTAAATGTAAAGTAAACTATCAAAAAGCAGATGTGTCATACAAAAAGGAAAGGGGGATAGTAATGGCAGAATGGTAACACTTGGCATGTCATTGCATGTTTTCATTATTTTTACGCTTCATTCAGTAGGTTATGGTCAATAGGTTAGAATTAAACTACACTCAGTTTCCTCCTATTGATTTTCTATGAAAAGAGAGCGTTATTTTCATAAAGTCATGCAATTTTGTTTTGATGTCTATTATTTACTGTCACAGAATAAGCCTTTTCAACAAAATAAAACTTTCACATCTCTGATGACAGCAATCATTACAATTTACAATGCATTATGTCCGGAGCATATACATAGTTTGGATTATATTGCCGAACGACCTGTGCTGTGGCCTGTAGTATTTAATGACTTCAATACACACTACACTACACTATATTTAAAAGAACTACCGAAACCTGTATGTACGTTTTTAAAACGTGAAATTCATTTTATATAACTCAGAGAAAAGGAAAACATTTTCAATTTTTTAATGTGCGCATCAATTCTATTATCAATGTAATGTACTAGAAAATGATGAAAATCCATCCCAGTGTTTGCTTACGAAGAGCACAGTAGAGTAGACCGCACGTGTAGTGAAAATTGAAAATCTAATGCACACATTGCCAAAATACCAACTTCATTTTGTTACCTGTTCAAATGAACCAGCTGGAATTTTAGGATTTAATAGCACAAACGTGTTTTACACTTTGTAAGAGTGTAGAGGAATATTTTTAAATTGTTTATTGATGTTTTTCCTTTAGTCCTTGAAATTGTTTTTGCATTCTTAATACTTAATAACATTACCACACATACGAATGCTTTCTGTTTCTAAAAGTTACACAAATACTCCATCATTTCATTACATAGTTTTTATTTCAACCAGATCTGATCTGCGAGCCAAGTCTCAAATAAAATGCATCAAAGCTTTCCATTAACACACCAATGTGGTAACAGGATGTTCAAAAGTTGCAATATCATACAGCAGACAACATGTAGTACAACAAATTACTGAAATTTTGCAGATATAATTTACCAACCTATTGTTAACCCTTAAAATATCAGGGACACGTACATATGTATGTTTCAACGCAATAGTACCTCATATTGAAATCTATTAAAGAAGTAATTGAAGACCTTTGTTTACTTGTAATGCGGCTAAGTCATAAACCAAATATTCGCAGAACAAGTATAATGCATACAGCTACCTGTGCTTTTGTTCACAGATTTCAACAGAACATTTATAGGGATTTATCATTTTAGTAAATTTTTATCAACTCTACTTGCTATTTAATTGTGTCACCTATTAAATTGTAACTGTGTAGCATATTTTGCATATTTTATTAAGCAGATTTTCTGGGTTTTCATCAATGATTCCTTTTCGAACACAATTCTCCAAGTTGGACTAATTACGTAATTATGGCATGTATAACTACCGTCATGCCATGATAGTATAAACGACTAGACAATCACAAAATAATCATTTCCTGGAGCTTTAACTTGCGTGAAATTCCTAATTGTGTACGGTTACATTTATTAGGAAAATCATTCTTCATATCCAGGAAAACCTAAGCAAAACATTTTCAGTTTTATAAAAGCTTTCACGAAAATAAGTCACCAAGCTGTGCCTAGCATTCATAAGTAGGTACATAAACTATGTCTGCTTGTAATCTCATTGGCCGTATTATCCCGTGCTGAGATATTCACATTGTAAAATTGATGATTATAACGTTGATTATTGTTGATTACAATCTAGGATTGTCAAATAAATAAAAAGCGAGAGAAGGTCGGCTGCTGATAAAAAAATTTAGGTACTAAGAACTAAGACTACTTTTTAGTTCATAAATAATTTGCGTCAGACAGTTGAAAATTAAGAACTGCAGCCAAAAATGAAGCCATCATCTTGGTCTTATTGCTAATCGTCTAGTCAGTCTAGTTGTATTGAAGCGATTCTGATGCTTCTGACGATATGTGTGCATGACGAGTACATATGTACAATTATAGCTCCAATAAACCACAAAGTATTATCACTAGTTGTACAGAAGCAAGATTATCATTTTAATTTAGCCTGTGCAAGCAGTGCAGTTGGTGTAAATTGCAGTGTATACGCGTAGAGGGTTTTATGGCCTGCCTTATAACAGTAGTGAGTTGATTGCTTTATACTTTATTGCATTATGGCTTCAAATTGCCCAGCAATTAATCTGAGGTAATTATACACACAGGGAAGTATATTATTCTTGTTCAGCGAATCAAGGCAAAAAGTTAAATGTCCAAACTGCTAATAGCCTTCATTAGCGGCTTACTATACACCAATTTACTGAACATTTATACTTAATCCAACTCACGTTAGAAAAAATATTTGTGGTGGATCAAAATGATAGCTCTCTTTGATGAATCAGACCTCTTACAGTCTCGTTCTCGTTAGCGACTTGGAATCTCATTAAGATTTGCTCTGAGCATTATCAATTAAAGAATTTTTGACATAAATTATACATCTAGCTTAATAATTACATGTGCGGCTATCTCACTGAATCGGATTAATATAATTGTTTGCGGAACGACCAGTGTTAAAAATAAATGAGAATAGAAATGAGTGGAAATACCAATAGCGCCTCTAATATTTCGCATTCACACTACAGAGTAATGTGAGAATAATTTACACCTACAATAAATTAGCGAGCTTAAATCCTGTCTTTTGTGCAAATACAATTTTTGGTCCATAAAACAAAACATAAAAATAACATTGTGCTCATATGTCATAGCGAATAATGAAGTAGGCACTATTTCATTTACCTATACTTCCTGTTAGTGTAACAGAAATGTACAATCGTATAGGTCGTAGTAAATTGAAACAAAGGAATTAAAATTCAAAAATTGTCATTTTCGCATTCATCAAAGGATGTACTTTTATCGTTTAAAGTACCTAAGTGTGTTCATTATGACTAAAAGCTAAAAATTATTAAATGTATATGTAGACAAAGACAATGTGGGCAGGTGGAAAATCATAAATATGTATAAGGAAAGCGGATAAAACAGGATTTTTGCAGAATTATTGGTGTAAAACTTGAAAGGGTAGGCTAAGGTATCTGTTTAATAGCGAATTTATTGCGCAATGTTCTCATGTATACATGTAAGAAAATGTATATTAATAGTAAGATATTCCACGGACCGCTGATTTATGTGTCAACCAGTGGACTAAAGTCATAGTTATGAAGCTATGAATGACTAAAGTCATCAATAGTAATAAATATTGATGTGAATTTACAAAATTTTCGAATAAAATGAATAAACCTTACCCTGAAATAATTTCTTTGTAGGTGACTCAGATGCTGTGGTCGTGGTGGATGGATGCGTTTGACGGATTTGATGGAGGACGAAGAGGATGTTGATGCAGACGAAGAAGAAGAGGCCGAAGATGAAGTGAGGGTGATTAATTCGTCAGGGCTTGAATTCACGTTTGCGTCTCGCCCTCCTCCACTTTCTTTTTCCAATTCCATTTTATGCCTAGCTACTAAGGCGTTACACGGCATCTTTTAATTTTCATGGGATTTTTAATGTTCGCCTTATTTATGTCATGAAATAATGTATTATTATTATTGCACAAGGGAAAGAAAACAAATAGAAAGGATAAAGATTCGTGCAAAGTCACTTTTCTCAACGTCTGGATGTATGTTGTAACTTTGTAACTGAATATTTTATGATAATATATTGGCAGATAATAATAATGCACTGCACTCTGCCTCTCCAGCTAGCTTCCCTTCACTGTTTACACGTTGTTTCTATTAAAAATAATTTAAATGGTCTTCTTATGTGATTTATGAGTGTTGGAGGCGTGTATATGATTGCATGATTGCATTTTAATCATAAATATTTAACAATATTTACGTTCAATAACTTTAGCCATAAGACAGAACATTGTTCACTGAATTTGCTCGGAGGGATTTCATGTGTGAAACGTAAAAAGGTTTTTTGAACTTTTAATTTTTCTTCCATGGGCTGGTGAATATTTGGATAAAAGTCTTTTCCTGTACTTAAACTAACGAAGAACGTGGTCTTTTCCTTCGGTATTATTATTGCTATAGTTGGTGGCTGGTGCTAGTTTCCAAATAGGTAGGATGAATCGATGTTGAATTTCACGCTACCCACACAAGTTTCTTGAATGATGAACAGAATTATTATCAAGACAAACTAAGCAATCGTCTTCTTCAATGCAAAATCCAATATAGGTACACTTTTCTTAGTAAATTAAAATGTTATTTTCAAAAAAAAATCGTGAACAGTTGGGAAAATCACTTGTGGAATTCTACATGATGGCACGGAGATGTCTTGAAAACTAAAACTAAGATTTTCACACAAATAAGAGTTTGAAGGAATCGGAAGGAATTGAAAGAAGGATGGAATGTGAACTGAGCTGGAATAAAATGCATAGACTATTCAAATTACTCACACCAAAGGAACATTTATTAGTTGTGACCTTTCCTTCCTTGTTTATTGAGGATGATGGTGATAAAATAATAGTGGCCTGGCATGGCCCTCAGTTCAATTGAATCAGGCAGGAGAGCCAACTCTTCTATTTTCTCAATTGAATACAATATTATGTATTAGTAGCTCTGTGTGTGCACTAGCAATAATAACTATCAATGACAAATCTAACATAGTAGCTCTAATCTAACTCTAAGTTAGATAGGGATTTAATGTAATAAAATACTTTTTTTCAATGCTAAACACAAATTGATGCTTAATGTAAAACATCCTTTGATTATTGAATGCTTCTAGTGAAACTAGCAACAAAAGGGATTTATTTGTCTGTCTAATGCAATAATGTACGCAAGTGTTTTGTTGTGATGAGCTCGTTGCATTTCTACTACTCTATTGTGTTTCTGTTCCGTTTCATTGTAAAGAAAGGAAATGGAATGTAAGCTTTAATGTACACTGTAGATATGTATGAAAAAAATCTCTGTCAAATTTTAAATGCTTCCTACTCAGATCTACTACACTGTGAATATATCAAGTAAGTAGTTTAAGAAGAATATCTCTGCGTAACTCAAGCAAATGGAACAAAAATCAATTCACACGTGAATGCACAAAAATCCCAATATCAAAACACTGAAATTAATAAAGTGGAAGAGGTGAATTTTTTCTTGGTCACAAAATAAAAGTTGCTGCCACAATGACTGCTGTATAAATGACAAGAGTTCATTTCAGTGTCGTTGTCATCCTCATCAACTCTTCATGTACGCTTTTTGCTCTTAATATTCACTCTACCTATTCACAGAGTCACATAGGATGATATTAGAGAGAGACAGAGAGACATATGGATAGATATACGACATTCTACAATATAATCTCGCATACCATCACATCACATCAGCTTAGTTCATCACTGGAAATGTGAAATGCAAAATGAGGAGCAATTATTATTACTGTTTGTCGGATACGTTCAGTCCTTCACTTTATGCATGCACTGAGCGTAGCTTTGTTAACTCAAAAAGACTTTTCTACCATTTAGTTACTATGATATTATAGCTTTGAATAGTTGAGACACATTTCATATGGTAAACTCTAGTAAGTAGTACCTACCTAACGTTCTGTTATGTACTTACTGCTCATTTGTGTCAATTAACAAACGTAGCTTAGCTTTTTTCGTGTATATAAAATCTAATCCATACACTACACTGCTTACAACAATCTGAATTCAATGCTCTCTAAACAATTGTCGCAGTTTATTTCTATTTTAATGCTCTCAGCGTGACAAGTACATAGTCTACATGTACATGTTGGGGAAATTAATGCAGTGCAGTTACTCCTAACAAGTAACTAACTAGTAGAAATTGTCAACTTAAATCACATTAAACATTATTTGAATACACAAAGCACAGGTAGATAAAACCGTCTCATTTTTTACGATAAAATGCTTAAGTATTACACTTGTCTACGCAGATACACATTTCACACACTATACATTCAAAGTTCATCTCATCTCACTATATATCCCCATTAGATTAGTGTCTAGTATATAGTTTAGTATTGTTATAGTGTATATCTTTGTAAGTAGATAGTGGTTGAGTTTTTTTTATAAAGGAAGAGATCATCATCCATTACACATTGCGTGATCTGTATGATCTTTGAGAGCTCAGAGATCTTAAGTTGGTAAACCACGACGACGACGAGGCACTAAAACTAAGTCCGTCCTCGTGTATGTTGTTAATGAGCCTGAGTTCGAAAGCAAATGCCTAGCATTAAAAAGACAATAGATCCACCGCTAAAGAGCATAACAGTCAAGTTAGCCAGACAGGAAAGTAATGCAAATGCATTTATTTACGTGCAGTTAGCTTAAACTCGCGCAAAAAGAGAAGAATGGAGAAATTAGATGAGATGGGATGCGAGGTAGAGGCACCACGACACACCAAACCACACACACCCACTTTTTCACCAACAACAAACGATGGCAATTCAATGTCAACTCACTCAACTAGCCTAACTATAGATTACTGTGTTAACCCAATCGTAGCAAAACGATGAAACAGTTCCAATTGCTTCCAAGATATATTTATAATCTCTATCTGCACTATAAGATGCACTTTTGAGCAATAGAATCTTCACTGCTCATCCTTTTCTTCAAGAAAACCTTGAGATTTCTTTGTCAATAGAATGTAAAGTGTGTATCAAGTCACAAGACGCACTTTTGTCGCAATTTTATACAGAAGATGATAGTAAAGGCTAAAGTATACAGGGTTGATTGATGTGGTGGGACATATCTACGACATATATTAGCCACTGAGTGACAACAATGACAAGACAATGAACAGAAGCTCAGTTCAACCAACTCTCTTTGTGCTTCAACTGAAAGCAAACAAATGCAGAAGGAACTGACAGAAGAAGCGTGAAGGGTTCTTGATTGGAAAACTCGCATGCCAAGATGCAATAAATGTAATATAATATTATCTCCTTCAGTTTTTGTCCTATGTATGATTACTAGGTTCTATATATGAAGATCAGATGAGACTGGTAGACCACACCTGTGCACGGGGATCTCTACTCTCTATCTACGTCAACTTTGTACTATAAAGTACCTTTGCTCTCCTCTAAATCAAATGAAGGTTGTACATTAACAATTTAATGCATGAAGATATTTTCTAAGGCTACTGCACTATCCTGTGCATTTGTTCTGCTTCTGCTTTTATTTCCTACTATGAAATATTTAATTGAAAGTAAATAACAATATACAGTTGGAAGATCCCCGCTTAGACTTTGCATTACTTATCTTATATGGGTACCTACCTTCTTTCAACAACTACATATATTATTATGGCGTTTGGAAATTATATGTATTTAGATTGCATGAGTGTGTTTTGTAAGACTCCTTTTTGTTGTTAGTTCAGTTTGTTGAGTGGGAGTCGGAAATGAGCGAGATTGATATTGCATAACGATTTTCTTCGGTTGAATTATGTTTGCTTTGGTTTACCAGTGTAACTTCATGTAATATGCTTACATATGTACACAAGTGAAATGTATGTGCATATTTACACAAGTTTTGTATATCTTTGTAGCTAGTTATATTGTTAGTTAGTATAATCCTGTGTTACACTTATGTTCCTTACTTTATCAGTCTCATGTCGCGGTTGGCTTCCCTTTTAATCCTGTAATGCAATGTAACAGGAAAAATTCATTAAGTACTAACTTGCTACCTCTCCTCCTTTGCTTAACTATTTATTTGTCGAAAATTCTATATCCCTCTGTGGTTTTCATTTTGATTCTGTTATTCCTCTGGTTTCACGGGATAATCCTAACCCGAAAGATTTGGTGTGCTAGTGTGTGATTGTGTGAGGAACGGATGAACTCCAATAAAAACACAAGAAGATCTACATCATATCCTACTTTGCACCAGACCACAGGGACATGCACAAAGTTACTTTATTATCATCATTTTTTAAACTGCAATTTCATATCTAATCCTATGATCAATGCAAATGTGAATGAGTGAGTGGATGTCTTGGTTTGCTAGATTACTACTTCACGAATTAGTACAGGGCACAAAATCTACAATTGTGACGTGATGAGTAGGTTTTCCTTCCTATCATTCTGCTGTCAAACAAAATTTCTCAATGTACAGTGTATGAATATTTAATCATAATCAAATTACAATTGTCAGTTTACATTTTCCTTACTGTAACAAACAGCCTGGATCTCATTTCAGTTTTTTTTTGCGATTTTTTTTGAACCATGCCCTAAATGCCAAGTTTCGTAATGCAACAACTGTGTCTAGCCAAGTTAAAGATGAGTAGCCCATATGTTTACATAGATATGTATTTTGTTTTAGCTTTGCAAATTTATTGCGAGAGCTGATCGTTACAGTACTTGTCATAACAATTGCAAAAATCTATTTGGAAGCTCGTTTCCTTTGAACATCAAAAGTAATTAGAGGAGGTGCATGATCACAATCGTATACATTGTGTTATTATTTGATATGATCTGGTTAGAATAGAATCTTTGGCTAACTGAGAGGAACAAGCGAGATTAGCAATGATTCTTAAATTTGTTAACCGCAATAAAATACAAATCAAATCTTCATAGCACTAACTATGCCTATAACTTATATAAAAATAGAGTTACCCAAATGAGTCTTTATTTTTCGCATTTATTTTAAGTATTTCCTTTATGTTCCTGTTTTTCGCAGAAATGAATAAAATTTAATCAGTAATCTCTGAGTAAGTTATTTGAAATCGTCACATCATAATGACTTGTGCTATGAGTCACTGTTCAAGACTTAATTCAGTGCAATGTCTAGGTAGGAGAGATATCATGAAACTAGCACATTATTATGAGTTAGTGCCACAAGTTCAAAACCCTTTTTCTCTGGTTCGCAAAACAGTATAATTACCGGTTTTCTTAACCATTTTCGTGTTGTCAGTCCTACGATTTATCTTAAAATGTGCCTATTTTTTGGAGACTTGTAAGATTTGTGTAAAGGCATCTGGTGAAACTAAACTAAGCAGTGGTGCAAGTGAGGCAAAGTCGTGTAGGTTTTATAAAGTGAGATATTATTCTTGACCTATTCGTGTAATAATGTTTGTTTATGATGTAATGATATGCAAATATTCACAGAAAGAAGGAAGTTGAACCTTGCCTTGACTTATATGGCTTGTCTTATTCTTTTTACATATCCGTATGGTTAGATTACATTATAATAATCTTTCTTTGTTGCATGTATTTATGTCCGCCTGCCGAACGGTAATGCCTGCGTAGTGTAATGGAAGAAAGAGTAGGAAACTTCTTGTTCAGATCCATGTTACATTATCCCTTTGTATGAAAATACTTATCTACTATGTAACTATATAACTCTTTATCTTGTCTGCATAATAATTGCACTGATATTAAATACACTTGCCCTCTGTTTCCTCCTTTACTATTCTTAGATTTGCATTTTTTATCGTTATACTCACGTACTTTACGCTTCTACTTTTCATATTTACACACAATTCATATCAACACACTTCATAATCTTTCTTAACTGTTTCTCGTATGATATATCAATAAAATGTAGGTACCTAGACCTGTTTACAAACGCTAAGTTGCGTTCCAAGGTAATTTCAATTAAGAGTTTGCATTTCTTTCATTTTTATTTCAACGGATTGCAGACACAGTGGCTATTGCACTGAATCGCTTCCTCATTTTAAAACGTTGAAATATTTCAACTTGTTTATCAGAAATGGATAAAGAACAAGCTCTTCCTTTCTGATATCAGAAAACCATAATATTCTAAATGATTTGACGTAAAGCACGTTTAGTAGCACTACTTTTACTATTTTTATTGTTTACGGAGAGCGATTCCTCATTGGATTACAGAATCCTACTCAAGAGCTGCTCACTTTAGTGTACAGTTAAATAGTAACACTTTTTTTGCATTCCCTTCCGATCCATTGAAATTAATGCTACAGGCTAAACTTGTATTATTCCATTTAGCAATTAAATGTAACATAAACTATTTACATTGCTATATTATTTCGAAATTATTTCAGATATTAGATATGATTTTATTAATTTAGCACTCATTTCTTATCAGATCGCACAGCCTGCTATGAAAAACTAGTGCAAAAAAATTTAAAGATTGTGTTAGTGTTAGTTATGTGGATAGCTAATCTTATTTATCTTGTAGCTGTCTATTTTGTTGCGTCCTTGCCTTGCGGGAATTTGTTTTGATTAGTTTCACATAACTGGCAATTTTGAAGTGGTTAGTCTTGATGAGGAGTGTCAAATCAACTAGATTCTGACAGGAATCCTGTAAAACGTATCGAGTAGACGGGAATTCCCTTATTAGTCGTTTCAATAAACCATCAGTTTTGCACAAAGCCCTGAATCCATATAAGTAGTAAAACAGGAGTGTTATTGGTATTAATATTTGAAGGGATCGGCTATACTAGAGCTATTGATCCTATCATAATCTCATAAAATACATGATGAGGTTAGGAAAAAATGATTTTTCTTTTCACTGTCTGATCATATTGAGGGATAAACATTTAGTGCTCTCTTAGCTTCATTTCTTTGCTCACGGCATCAAAAAGTATTCCTTGCACACTTGTTGGTAATTGAGGAGGAAGTGCGCTACGCTATAACTGTCATGTAATGAATTTCAAACATTTGGAAAGATGAATGTTTTCCTCATGATACTCTGAATTATGTTGTACAAAGAAATGCCCTCAAAAACTACATTGTCTAGCATTGATATACTAAATCACTTGTACTTTTACATTATCCGTGATAAAAAAGAAACTCACATGTGAAGTAACGTCTACTTAACTCTAAATCTGTGTTATGAATATAAATATCCAATCTAAATGCATACAGATCAGCTCTGAATGCAAATCCTCAATATTCACCAACTGCATACAGATTGCCATTGCATAAGCCATTTTTACTTTTTTGAAAGTTTAATTTTCCTCGATTATGTACACAAAAGACAATGCATGTAACATAAATAGATTAGCAACTCTAGATCAGTATTTATCTCATGCATGTTTATGTACTTGTCCTTGTTGAATGTCTACAGGATACTACTTAAGATTTTGCTATAGAAAACCAAAGTTAAACTTGCACATAAATAACTGTGGAGTTCTTAGTGTATAGCTAAAGTAATTATTGGAGTAGTTTGTTAATATTATAATATTATACATAAGTGGTACTACTACAAATGAATACTTGTTGTCCCTTGTGAGGTTGTAATTTTGAAAGCACGTACGTATGTATTGGATAATTTACTTTCCGCTAATAGACACAATCTAAGATTTCATGCTGTGATGCATTGTTTGCGCAAGTTAGCAGAATTATGTTAAACACAAAGCAGTTACACACTTAAAAGATAGAATAATTATTCTGCATAGTATTCCCTATGTACATTGTTAGTAGAAATATGCCTATTAGTGGAGTAGTGAGTGAAAAGTAATAATATAATAATATTATAAACAATGTACCAACATTAACGTAATGCAACTACACCTTTTGTTGTATTTTATTCCTTTTCGTTAGCAAATGTGCTTAAGCTACGAGTTTGTAATTCTTATTAGATGTATATTTGTTTAGTAATGCTATATTATTCTTGTTGTTTATGCATTTCTTAGCGTCTAAATTCTAATTCAATTTTTTTTAGACAATACCTACTTGTCAGTCAACAAAACAAAACGCTCAGATAATAAGTACAAGTGCCTGTAATATATTAATGCATGTATATATCTCTGGTCATCATCACTCAAGAAAATATTTGCTTGTCTTGCACATACACAAATTGTATTATTTTGTATTATAATAAGTAGAAATTGTTGTAGAGAGTATGAATAATATATTTATACATATAGGTTAGTGGTTAGGTAAGTACATAATGTTGTTACGTTTGTTGGTTTGTAAGTATGCGTATGCAAATGTGATTTTCACTGGCTAAGTCTGTAATTTAGACGGGTGCGAAGTGAAATGAAAGAGAGTTAAGAGAGGACATGAGATTGAGATGGCTGTTCAAGTTAGAGAAGTATACTACTTATGAGTTTGAGGATAGCTCATTATAAATAAAGAATAGAAGTGCTTAGAGAATTTGAGTAAAGTCGAGGATAACATTGAAGTCTGTAAAAAACAAACAATGAATTTATAGTGTGCTTGAGTATAGCTACATCTTTATGGAGTAGTTGTGTCTGTTGATAATTTTTCTTTGAATCTATTTAATAAGAATTTGAGTAGTAGATACAGTTGATAGATAATGGTAAGGTGGCTGTATTCACTTTGGTAGTGCCGTACCTCTCGGCAAGTCAACATTCTGCACATTCAAGACAAAGATATGCTAGAAGATTGGTTTATAATTTTTAGGTATATTTTTGAGTGAGCATTAAAATACAATGGGATACTTTAAAGTAGTAGCTATCACCACCACCGTCTTGTCTGACTTGTCTCGAGAAGACTCTTCTTTATCCTCTAAAAGTACTTTGTGGATCTGGAATGGTTGAAAGATAAAGTTCCTTTGCATTTTTAACCTGACTACATTATTATCTATTAGTATTTACGCTATTTAACAATGAGGATTCAGGATGATGAGGATGGATAGTTTGAGTTTCAGTTCCCTTTGCCAGTAATTTCATCGCTTTGCTCGGCTGATTATCATTCTGAGCTCAGTTCCTCCAAATGCTCCATTCACTTCGTTCTGTTTTCAGAGTTCACTTCAATTTGTTGAGAGTAGAGACGGAAACTTGGCTACTTGACTTAAGATTATCTCTATAATAGGCAGTTATACTTTGCTTTAATGCTTATGATATACAATATTTAATGTGCTTTATATTTATTCTATCCCTACATCCTCTTTCTATTATAGGCTCAACTCAAGTTCATCTCTCGCTTTTAACTAAAATGACTTAGGATCATATATGTTACTGTAATAACAAGTTATTTATACATCAAGTTCATATATACGGGGATAGATCGTATAGAAATACTGAAATGTTCAAGAAATAAAAGGATCAGGGATAGTAGTGATACTGTGATACTAACCAGGCTTACTTAGGTGGTTGAGTCTTCGAAACAGAATGTTATGCTAGCTATCTGATGTAAGAATTTTTTACTCGGTTATAATAATGTAATTTAGGAGCGAAAAGCAAAGCCCTGCAAGCATCAAGCCAGCACACGTCATGTCATCTCAGGCGAATCGAGTTAAGAACTACACTTCCGCTCGAGCTCCCTTTTACAGCCAAATGACAATGAATCATTAAAAAATTTGGTCTGAAAATCGCCAGAGCGTTTTGTTTTCTTATTTAGTTCTTGTTCCTCCATCTTGCTAAGTTTAAGGTTAAGTTGATATATACGCTCATATCCCTAATACTCTCAACAACCAAATTTCCTACATGATGTAACTTTTTTCACCTATCTATGATCCTTAATTTCTTCGAAACTATATAGGTATACCATACTACATATAAATAGTGACTCATGTTTGTTCAGAGATAAAAAATGCATAATGTTACGTAATAATTCACATTTTATTTCTATTTAGACAGGTTTTTGTTTTCCATATCCGTTGATAATGTTGTGACTTTTTGTGCATTGTGTACAGTGAACAGGTAGAAATTATCTAGCGAAACTTTGTGTGACTGCATTATATCAACAATGCATTCCTACAACTGCATTGCAACGCTTTTTATGACTCATTGTCAGCTAAGTTCAGATGGAATCGATGAAACCAAGAAACCTTACTGATGGCAGGATGTGGCAGTGACGGCTGACGAGTGACAATGACAAAATTACGTAGCACCATGAAGAATAGAAGCATAATCAATGATATTTTAGGGATTTCCTGCTATTAGAAATACAATAAGAACTGTTATATGCTCACCTTCACCATTAATGAGAGATTTTATGCAAGAAAACTACAAATTATTGAGATAGATTACAAATCTTCAGTTAGATTTAAGTTTTAATCTTAGATTTATTGATAGCATAGTAAAGCGCATAGTACACGATAAATTAATAATTAATCCACAGGTAATAAACCTAATTACTACTAACAATAATGAGATTACACTTTGATTGCATATTGCTTTTAGCTCTTTCCCATACATTGATACACTTGCTTCAATATAATAATTTGACGTTGCTATTAATATAACTGTTAATTATTTATGTAAGTGTCTATTTTTAATACTATAGTAGATAAGTGATGTATTTATTTCTAAATTAGATTATGAGATTATATGTTTCTACTCATTACATAATACGTAATATGGCACAGATAAAAAACCTTGGAAAAGCCGTGAAACTAGAAAAATGGCATAATATGGCAAAGCTATAAAGCCTCTCGATTGGCAGTACATGTATAAATACAAATGGCAAATTAGTTAATAAATATGTACATTAATAACTTGTATTATTGTGGCAATGAATTGTCCATTGGATTCAAGTCATCCGAAATCTCAACGATAAATACATTCATGAAAATGGCACATAATGGAAAAGAAGATCAAGAGAGCTGAGTGAGTTAAGGATTCGCCTTCGGCTTTAGAAAAGGTTCCTGTCTGTGTAACTCTCAATGTCTCAATTCTATCATCCAGCCAACATGTTCTATTTGTGTGTCTACAATGTCTGTATATTTAATAGTCTGTTGAGGATGTGTAATAGAGCAACGATGGCGTTTATCAATAACTTATCGTTAGCAAGCATAAGTACGTACATCCACACAGAACAGATCCATTGAATAGAATAATAGAGAAATTGGTATATATCTTAATTAAACTTTGTCATAATCTTATTTTTGCAATGGCAAGTTGCCCGGCAATGTTTTCTTCTCCTCATGCCGTCCTTGGATTTATCCCGACAGAGCCAGTCTGGCCATTCTGTGTTTAACTCTTTACAGTTAACCCATTGATCTGCGAAAGGACAGGAATTCGTGCACAGTTTATTCTGTTCGTTGCAATGATTGGGGCAGTCTCCGCAAGGCACTCCTTTCGTGTACGGCTTCCCCAGAATCTCCATGTAATTCCCTCTGTACAGCAATAAAATAAATATTTAGTTTTATGCTACATTAAGTACAGTGAAACACAAATTATAGGGACTAAAGGACAAGCAATTTAATAAGGACACATGCAATTTTAAATGCTAATGCAGAATTAAACATCCTTATCCTCTGCATCATCATAAACAGTTCAAAAAACACAGAGAACTGTTAGGACACACAATTACATTATGTTGATAATACAAAACATTTGTTATTTTCTAGCTTTGTACTTGAAAGTTGAAACTTGACATTTGGTTAAGTACTTTATAGTAGACACACATGTATAATGATTTCCGCATGAAAATGCAGATTATTCTGATTGTGACTACTACATGACGACATTATGTATGTACGTACACATTCATTACAATATTATAATGTAGATAAAAGGATTTTATACATCTCGTACAGTCGTACATTGTTGTGCATATTATTTCAGGATTTCTATTTTGCTTGCACGTTTGCAGGAAGAATTCAGTTAGATCTTTTGTAATGGTTTACCAGAGTCCTCTTTATTTGCATGATTTTTTATGGCAAGCAATTAAGTTTATATGAGGTAGGTATTTTTCGTTTTGGTAATTTCTGTTCTCTCTCGCTTCATTGGATTATTGTCAGGATAAAAGAGAGAACGGTAATGTTTCTACGTATTTATGTGTGATTGTGTGAATGTGAGGGTAGATTGTCTTTTGCAAGAGTTACAGTAACTTACTACTGTAGTGCAGATGAAAGATTTTGATTAGAGATTATTCGACAGAGAAGATACCAGGTGTGGCGTCATTTTTCCACTCATGTATCATTAGTCCGAAAAAGGAATACAAATGGCCGTAATGACCCGTCCAATGGATCTTAATTGTTATAAATGTGCATGGCTATCTAATAGATTATCGTTAGCACAACTTCGTGAGTTCATTTCGAGCAATTGAGCTAAATGCGTGCGCTTAAATATACAGTAACTACCGCATGACATGATGATAGTCATTTATTAGAAAATGCTGTCAAATCAAGAGCATTTTTTACTGAAAATACTAGAAGCACTACTTATATTGTTGTCTGCTACAATACTTCCTACAGACATATAATTAAAAGTAACTGCAAATAGAGTGGGAGTTAATAACTCCAAATAGCGAACCAAGGAAATTATACTAATACTTGATAATTAAGGTACTAGTTACAAGATGCATTGTGGAAGAGCAAGATACTCTTTCTTACATTTTCTCTTAGTACGAATTAGAATTTGGAAATAGGTAATAAATGTTCTGGGTTGAGCTGCGTGGCATGCTTTTGCTATTTTCTGTCACTCACACCAGACATTTCTCTATATCTGACTAGCGATTGTAAATTGTGATTTATAGTTGGGCTTGTCAACAAATGTTGACCTTTAAAAAAGGCAGTTTTCTATCCGTGAAGCTGTCAGCATCACTTCAACCCAGTAAATCATGAATGACCCACTACTCAACAACAACCAACATGTTTTTATTTTTTAATTACTTTCCAACAAAACATGCAAGTGCCTTATAAATTTTAATTGTGGGCACACTCTCGAAACGACGACTTTACTGCAAAATTCAGATCCTTTTTAATGATAATGTATTATTAACTGGCGAAAACGTTTTCAATTAGCATGTACACAAGTAAAATGTCATCATTTCTATGCAAAAATTGTGAACATGTACAAATATACACTTGTTACTCTTCCCACAGTGCCACATCTCTTTTGCTTGCATTTGACAGGACATTTATTATGACATTTACCATGTACTTAATTGTCAAAATTAAGGATAAATAGAAATAAAGCCTTTTTATGAAGAAGAATTTCATCTGTCGACTACTAGCGTACTAAATTAGAAGCATCTAAATAGGATTATTAGTACCATTAATGGTAGATTTTTGAAAAGTAGAATAACAAAGCCAATGTTGCTTGTTGACAATTGAGAAAAGCAAGGAGTGTCATTGTAATTAAAAGTTAAGCGCAACTACTATATCAGCAAAAGATGGACAAGCTATGGACAGTTGAAGATAACTTACATTGGACAGTAATTGCAGATATAGTTAAAGAATGTTTTTCCACGGGAAGTTTTGCATTGAGCATAGCCACAGCCCACTTTATGACTTGAGGCCCATACCATCTGAGTGTAATGTCCGATGACACCCAAATCATTGTCGCTAGACCCGTACGTGAAATTCCGATGCTCCAAGTACCATGACTTGATGCCGAAAAACCTGCAACAGTGTAAATTAAAGTTTCTCTTTGCAGACAGAAATATTTTAAATTCACGATTTCCTTATCCCACCAACCACTTCATAAAATGTAAGGAGAGAGATGAACTCTACTTAACCAATAATAGACAGAAGAACAGAGTGACAATGACTTTTCAGAGATTGCCCCTCAGTTCTTTGATAGTTATCTCTTGTAAGATTTCAATCTATTTATTTATGCATATAATCATAATAAAAGTAATATATGGCTATTGCTCTCTTGTGTATATATTGACAGGTTGAATATAATATTTTCGGGATGTCACGACAAAGGAGAAAAGAAGTTAAGAAGATCCAAGATTTAGATAAGAATATGAAATGTTGCACAGTTAAACTATTGCATAACCTTTGGAAGGAGCAAAGAGTCAGGGAAAATCACTCTGACAGTGACAAATGTTTTGTTAATGGTTGTCTCGATTTTCCCAATTACTTTGCTAAGTCAAGAGGGATTTTTGAGGAGTGGAGTTTTTATAGGCCGAGAGCTTAAATTCCATCGCTGTTGTGTGTCTAGGGAAATATGTCGCATGAAATCAGCATTAATTATTTATAAGGAAGTTGAACTGAGCTCAAGGAACAAGGATCAAATCAAAATCAAGCTTCCTAAGTCATGTTGTGTCACAGGCGAATGACATCCGTCAAAGTTACATGCCTTATTACCACATGTAAATCCACTAACCATTTTCTCTCTCCGCCTTTTCCAACTAATAAGTTTCTTACATGCAAAACACTTTCCTGTGAACTTACTGTATACTGAATACCTACCTATTAAATATTATCCTATATGATAAACCGTATATTTATAAAATTTTACTGCCATAACATACGTGTACCTAAGTACACTCATAGAGCACGTACAAATAAATATAATTCAATTTTTCATCTTTACTCTCGTCTGTCTCTTAGTTAACTGTCTTCACTATGAAAGCTGGAATTATGACCACAACAATAACGTTCTAATTGTGGTGGGCTAAGTGAAAGAGTCTAAAAAGATAAATCGACAAATGAAAGTAAAGGGAATGAAGAAAGAATGGTTAAACTTTTACTCATTACTCACAGCAGGCAGAGGAACATAAAAAATCCTATTGACAGTTGTGAAATTAGCAGATAGTTACAATAACAATTATTCTGGTTTTTTATAGACAGACAGAGTAGAAAGATTGACTGAGTGATCACAAGACAGAAACTCAGACGAGACGTTACGGCAATTTTTGTACTAAATTACGAGACAATACTCCAGAAAATCTACAGCATATTTCGCATAGACCTAGGATCCTTGATTATTTCGTAAAAAAATCTGAAAAAGGTCTAGTACTTTACTTGCTCACCAAGACCAAAGTACATCAGATTATGTAAAT
>JABASI010000391.1:0-40634 GCA_019776505.1 Tomocerus nigrus | reverse complement strand
CATAAATATCTTTTGCTAAATATACGATAAAAATTGAAATACATGTTTCCAATGCATTATCCCCACTCCAAAAAACATCATTTTTATGTAATACAAAATTTTAATTTAGAAAATTAAAAACCCCAGTTGCCTAGAAAAATATGGGTAGATTTCAAAAATGTAAACGTCATCATTGTGCACCAAGCCGTTCTCCTCAAATCGCGTTTTCCAAAAGGTGGAACCCTCCCTTAAGTGATTGCCATTTCCGAATGCCGATACGTTGAATGATTGACTATGTCATAACATTTATAAACATGTTCCTTTGTTTATTATCCTTACCTGTCACCCAATCAGATCCTCGTCTTAAAGATGCCCTTTGTCCCCGTTTGAATGCATTTTTTATTGAAAATAAAGTTCAGGAATTGAATTGAATTGAATGTACAATTTTTAATTTATAAGTAGCCATAGGCGATAGAAATACCACGGAGGCCACTAAATGATTTTCTGTAGTTTGCATTTTAATAAGATAATCTTGCGACTTATAAATCTGTTTGCCGGCCCGATAAGACAACTCGGGCATAGCTTATCGAAGTTATTTCGGATCGATAGAAGACGATTTTTAAGAAATGTTATATAGACAGGAACTTTGAACCCATTTCATATAAACATAACCGCACTATAAAGCAACCAACAAAATCCGATTTCAATTGTTCGGAAGTGTTTTGTCACCAGGTGTTTTGAATCTGCATAGTCTTCACCTTCTAGGCTCACTACGTAGTTGTATGTAATTCATAACAGGTGGTTTATTGATTAGTATGATTAGTTATAGATCTGAATCTACAATAGGTAATATGAATTCATTTTAGGTAAGACTGTAAGGCACATACAATACAGATACTTTTTCCTTAGCATAGCAGCTACAATACACCACCTACCACAATTCATTGGAATTTTAATCTCTGAGAACATTATTGTCGCTTACTACGGTTGAAATTTGCTTTTCTAACTCCCACCTGACAAATTCCGGTAGGATCGGCTTTGCTTTCCATTTATTGCTCCACTTCACAGTAAAATCTTGCTCCCTTCGCTCCTTCCTGTTTCCGGGTCTTCACTAAACTCCTGTTCGTTTCGTATCGTGTCTATTTAAGTCTCTAATCTCTAATCTATCCAATCTATGCACATATCAATTAGAATTGTTGTATTGTGTGGCGGTGTGAGCAATTACTAATTACTAATTATTAGCTTTCGATAAAGGAAATACTAACCACTAACAATTTTTTCTATTTTTAGTAGTTCGAAGTTGCAAGTTCGTTTTCTCTTTAATCAAATCAAACCCTAAATAATAAGCAAGTAAGTTATTATCACAGATGACAAACACATCAGGTTTTAATCCTATTTTAACATTTAATCCTTATTTATAATGTAGCGCATTTAATAACAGATAAAATTACTTATTGTTGGCCTTGGTATTATTGGTCTAGTCTCTGCTCTGTTCTGCTACTTACATTTTTAAAATGTTCTGCTCTTTCTGCTAAATTTTAAATACGTACAAGTACCAAAGAGCTAAAAAAAAGTAAATATTGAATTAAGATCAATTAGGAATCATGACGTGAACTTGTATGAAAGATATGACCTGTATTTAATCACTGATCACTAGCAACTGGGTGTGAATTTATCTATTAAGCATTGACAAAACGTTTGGTTACACACCCTATTATCTTCATTACTAGTATAAATTACATGTAAATAAAAGCCCATTGATTCAAAATTATATATGTTTAAAAAATTGTCCGACAGGATGCCTGCAGATGGTAGCGATGATTACCAGTCCCCACCTGCACCGATTCAACCAGCGATGATCGTAGTAGGAGGGCAAACCAGTAGATCCCATCGAATTGCAAGATGTCAGCAATTACGTAAGAATTTCTGTTTATGTCATGTCACACTATTTAAAAAAATATATATTTTTTTTTCTAACTGTTAAAATATATTATACAGTTGAAGAAATACGTCATATGATTGCAGACGTCCAATGTCTACTACAACGAATTCGTGAAAGAACAGTTCCTTACACACCAGAAGAATAACTTTACTAAAATAGTACTTATAGTACTGATCATTGATTTTGAATACCATTTATGCAATTAACAAAAGAGTCATAAAATAAAAACTCGGGAAATATGTGATAAATAGCAAATAGCAGAAGTTTTCTTTACAAACATTGCCATTAAATTGTTTTAATTTAAATTGTTTTAATTTAAATTGTTTTAATTTAAATTGTTTTAATGTTCATCAGTTTTGGTTGTCATGCTGTTTAAAATGAAGTGATTGGAAAATTATTCCCCATTATTAAAATCAAATATTGTGTAAATAATTGAAATTTTTCTGACACAGGTGTAGTATTAAGTTAATGGAAGGTGCATGTATTATATGGACTCCGAGAATTGACTTAGCCTTGCATATTATCTGTCTTATTGTTCGAAAAATATACCGGCGCCGGCCGTTTTCTTCTACATGCTGACACAGACACAGAATGCGGATCTTCTTCTCATCCCATATTCTTACAATAACATGTAATGAATGTAAACTTTTGAGCCAGCAAAATGCAGGTTGAGTAAGCATAGGCATGGTATATCATGTTTTATTTACTAGTTATTACCAGAACACAATGGTACATCATTCAGAACTTTGTAACTAAAAGTATAAGATAATATCACACACTCTAAAAGGGATTCTACTATTCTATAACGTATAAAAGAAAACTACAACTATAATTTTATTGCACAGAGGTAGGTGCCACTGTCAAGACGCTTAGGTCTTAGCTTGAAATTGCAAGACATCCATGAAGTTCTTGTATATCTTAGTGGGTAAATTACAACTGGTTAAATAAATACGTAGAAAGAATATAAAAGTCATAATATGAGAATCAAAAAATAAACTCACAACAAAGTGATTTGTAAGCATATTGCATTGTTGCGAATGGCGAATATGAACTTGTCATTTTCCATATAGCTACTTACTTGCAATCTCTAATAAGTCTCATAGGAGATAATAATAGATGTTGGTAGGTCTTATTATACTCCTTACGCATAATGTAAGATGTATGATGTATGTAGCTAGATATTGGTAGTTTTGTAGCTTTATCAGCATATAAGCATTGTAATCGAGGAGAGTCATGTCATGTAATCACTTCTTTCCTTTCTGCTCGTCTTTTTCGAACATTAGCATTTTAACAAAATAGCTAGTTGAATGACGCAAGGGATTGCCCACTCCACTGCTAATGAATACAGTCACTGCATGCTATTGACGCTATAGGTATATAGGCAGGTGTATAAAATAAAATACTCGCTTCCGGAGAAAACGATAATTATTACATTATTTTACATAACCTGCTGTATGAATATTTAAGTTGAAAAAGTGTATTCAAGCTAAACCAAGAATCATCCTGGTTTTGTTTATCATCATTATTCTGCATCCTGACGCTGACGCTAACAGTTGTTTACTTATTAAATAATTCATACCTGTACGATTCGGTTTCTATTTTTTACAGATATTTAAATTAATACATTACGACGGATTTAATATAACTAACTACTGTTTACAATTCTTTGAAGATTGAGCCGTGAGCCTCCTATGCTTGCACCTTATTTGCTTTGTATTTTTATTTATTGCAATAGTTGCATGATAACGAATTTTTAGAATATCTATAAAAGTGAACGTATGTCATTTGAGAATCCGGGGCGTTTGAATCCTTCCAGTCTTAACGGTCCGATTTCTAATCATTAGAGTATTCACTTAAGTGGTCAAATCTTAAAACCATCTTTGCGAGACTTTTCTTATTTTACTTTTAAAAACACTTTCATCTGGAAATTGTACTCGACATAATTTCCCATTTAGAAGGGTTCGGATATTTCATAGACATTTTAAGTTATGCCCACTAAATTCCGTCTTTTCTGAATACGCAATTTAAAGGGAGTTTGTTGCTGTGAACATAAAATTCCAATCTAGTGCTGGATATATCTCCGTGCCCTGTGCCTATAATAATATATGAAGACATTCTTACTCGACTGTCTCATACCTATTGTGCGTTATAAAGCTTATTTTCTACTTATCGTACGTTGCATGTATTCATTTCGATAAAAATACTGCGTTAGATTCAAAGTTTCGTATAAATGTCAAATGTCAGTTAGTTTGAAAATTTTAGACGTTGGAATTGTAAGAATCTATTAAATGTGTTCGTAGCATAGTCGTGCTCGGTTCTGAAAACATTTTAGTATAATCGGTGGGGGGAAAGGGAGAAAACCTGCTAGTCTTACGCCCCTGAATTCTGCAGGGATTTTTATTATTACGGACACGATTTGATACTAGATCCCTATTTGAATGCATGAACGAAAAAACCAATGCAGCCGTTGCTATATACCTAGTTAATAATTAATAATTTATACATTATACCGCCACACTACATCCCTACAGACAATGTGCTTATAAGGCAAGAATACGCAAATAAATAGTTGGCAAGGTTAGGCAAGTCTACAAGACCGGATTCTCATTTCAAAACAAATGACGACAGAGTAGAGTAATTCCCCGAAGAGCAAAAGGTGAAGGTATCTACGAAACTATGTAAGAATGCTGCATAATGTCCTTTTCATGAGATTAATATACCCAAACACCATAATAATGTTTTTACACTAACAACAAGTAACAAGCACTACTATACTACTATATACGTACAAGAAGTAGAAGCAACTGCCACGGACTCAAGTTAACAAGACTTTGTGTTGGAATTGTTGGAATATGCATGAGTCGAAATGAGTGATAAGAGTCATTTAAAAAATAGTGACATTTGCTGGATATTTTGTGATGTCTGAATCGGGGCTTGATTATTGTTCATGCTACAACAAAGGAACACAAAAGTAATTATAATAAATCTCTAGACAATTTTATGCGAACTATGTGATTGTGATCCCTATGCAAATTGTGGTCATTGTCTTCAAAAAATAATTCCTTGGAGAATATTCCGTTAGGGCATGATCCATAGACATCACGCTCATGATATACCAAATTAGTAGTCTCATATTGCACTGGTTAGAACTTACCTTACCACGAAACACGATTACCATATTTCCTGAATTACCTGACCGGGTGAATTATATTTTCACTCAGATGATTTGTGCTTACTACTTAGGGATTTAAAATTATTCACACGTCACACCTAGGTGTGAACTATAACAAGTGTAAATTGCATTTAAATTTGGTTTTTGGAGTTAAATTTTCTCGAAAAAACAATTGTTCGCCAAGGATGGGGAACTAAAAAGAAGAGTGGACTAATTCAGGAAATACGGTAATCTTTTGTTAAAAGTAAATTGTAGTATAGTAGTAGGTGTAATATAAACGAAATAATAATAACTGATGTGCTTGTAATATTAAGAATGGATTAACCAAAGGAATTCGACGCAAAAAAACAACTTTTGGGGAAACTCACAATTCGATTCATCGTCGTAGTACGCTAGTACATGTTTTTCCTGTTTGGGTCAAATTATCTTCAATTTATATGCGGGGTTATGTTAAATGTGCATCTACTACGATGCACCAAATGCTAAATAGTGTCAAAAGACGAATATTACTGGCTATACTATTTTTATAAATAAAATAATAAGCAGAAACTGGGAATTCCTGCAATTTGGTACACATATATATGTATAGTATCATGCTAGTACTCAGCCTAATTTATTACTTATTGCGGTACAAAGTGTCTAGAAAGAAAACAGCGTTTTCATTACAGCCGTACCTGTGCTACAATAATAGCAGACGACAGAAGATTCAAAAAAGTATGAAGTGAAGTGAATCGCATGAATCATGATTAGCATGCATGGGAACAGGTCTTCGTTACGTACAGTTCTCTTCAAATGAACATTTATTTCCAACGCGGTGACATGTGTTTAATTTTTTATATGCAAATAATATAATCAGATCCTTTTTTGCAGAAAGATCAAACCAGTTCATAAAAAGTGATAAATGGATAAATTGGATAAGTGGTCTGATGCATTGCATGCTGAATGGAGCATATTGAATTTTTTTACAAACATTAATCTATTTTTTAGCTTCCAATTCAAAGCAGAACACGTACAGCAATTACATATTGCTTATCATGCTAATTATTTGGGTAGAACCACCAGGTAGATAATAAGGTGTAGGAAGTTAATTGATCAACAAAAATTGCCAAAGAACGACATAAACGACAATAAGATGACGATACGAGTAACATTTGTTAACAATTACGAGCTGTCCATTCTAGGCATCAATATTTGACAGACAAATTCCGGGAGGACACAACAAGAATGTACAGCAGAAATATTTTTAACACAATAAAAGTTTAATTGTTTGATTCATTTAGAAACTATACAACTATAAACTCATCAGAATAATATTATAGAACATGCTGATTTAGATCTGGTGGGAATCAAAGCACTCAGTTTACACTTCTGTCGTTTTAAGACTCGGTGATTCATTATTTTAAAACCATCAATCCTGACTCTGATGCACTTCTATACAGGAACGTACATTATATGAAAAACGCTACACCTAATTCGTGCATGTACTAGGTACATGATACTGATGATACAACATTGATAGTGATGATGTAATGATGAACATAATATTAATAACATTTATACATCTGCAGTAAACTTTATAAAAAATTGATTAAGTTCGATAAAAAATAAATTAAAAATAACTTAAATATTCGGCGCAGTTTCTGTTTTCATCACCTTTCTAAACTCACAGCAAGAAATAAATTGAAGTAGAGAATAATTCTTAGCCAAAAGATCCGGAACTCTTAATTGTGGTCTTGACAGAGGGATCAGCCGGAGTCGACGTCTACAAATAGTGAACTGAGCAGTATATGCATACCTATATCAAGATTTTATCTAAAGAACAGTGCATAAATGTGGTGATGAGAATTGTCTAGAAACTAAGATTTGGAATAGAAACTCTGACGTCTAATGAGATGAGATCCATGTATACCTTGATGAAAATGATAATTTTATAGATAACAAAAAGACTTAGTCCTAAAAGGCTTGTGATAATTTTCTTTTCAAATTAATTGGGCGTGTTAAACCTCGTTGCATTTTAGTTGACAATCCTAGTCTTATTTATTTGGTTATCTCAGCCAAATCTGTGAATCGTTACGTGAATACACCTTAAATTTGTATTTGTCGGGTGCCAAAATTGTCGGGATTTGATGCGATGAGCTCGGAGCTCTGATTCCGTGTATATTTTTGGTGAAACCAAGCATTGTGATACAGATTAGAGCTTTTCCACACCTGCGTAGGTGGGCACCTTATTTTTACGATTCTGATAACCTTCAAAAGACAAATCCTTCTTCTGTACAAGTCCAAGCGTACCTAGATCATTACTTTTATTGCATTGAGATGTGTTTGTGTAAATGCTCGACGAAGTTTTTGTTTTCTATCTTTGTAGCATGTTTTATCGAATGTGTGTACGGGAAGAACTTTTACAAATGACTGAAATGAATGTTTGCTTACAACTATTTCATTTATTGCTGTGCTAGATATCATTTCATTTACAGGTACTTACCTCTCCCTTTGTAAATGCGTTCAATTTGAAGCACTTACATAAATTTGCCTTAAAAAAATTGAAAGCAATGCAATGTTAGCGGATAATTCATGGGACAGAGATTCATTTTTATGAGCACGAAACTTTCATTTGAGAACATGCATGTATTATGTAAATATCGTGTAGCATCTAATAAGGATTGCGTTGAATGCCAATTTTAAATATTCAATATCTGGAAATATTCTTTGTGCCCTACGAGATATTTACTTGGCTACTTCATCTATGCAAAAATGTCTTTGTTCACAAAGGTTGGAATTTTCCAATATGATCGGAATCACTTTTATTACTTGTTAGAGCATGAGTTTACAGATATTTACATTTATTTCACATTAAATTATTTTGAATGTGGATGAATTTACATTGACGTAACTAGGTTATTTATATCTAATAGCACGACAAGTAAGTTTGCGTTTATTATTCCTTACTTATTATTTATTTGAAACTTTTCAGCGTGCTGCAGCAGAATTAAAGTGCTTCATATTAATTGTGAAAAAATAAAAATAGGGTTTTAATTGAAGGAGAGGAATAATCCAAATTTCAAATTAGTAAATAACACGCTATGAGAACCCATTGTTCAAAAGTTTTTCATGTAAATACAATAGACAGGTGTACAATAGTTTTTATATTGTGATAAGCCTTTCATTTCCGCAAATCATATTTTTAATATCCAGTACATCTCCCTTTGTCTGAACGGAACTTGACTTCTGAACTTGGCATATTTCTTGATGGAAACATTTGCGAAAACAAAGACTTATTGTTGATATTTTTGACATTTATGATACAAATGTTTTTACATTGAATTTTTGGAAAAAAAATAAAAGTAACTTTTAACAACAATCTTAAATCTTTCTCAAAGAGAAGCTAAATATGAACCAGTACAAAGCATTTTGCTGGAAAGTTGGTGGTAATATAGTGTTTATATTTTCAAAAATTTATAGTGACTATGTGTAACTATACTGATTGTTTTGTTTCCTATCAATTTTTAAGTGCATGTGAACGAACACTAGGTGTACAGCTTGCTATATAGGTGCATCCTGATTTTTTCGATATGGTCTAATTACGGTCAGTTCGTGTTGAACTTTTTCATGATCAAAATCTTCGGGCTTTTCACCTGAACGAACTAATTATCTCCCTCGAATTCCTTGAAATATACATTTTAGTAATTACATGCTGAACTGGCTTACCCTAGAATCCAATATAGAGTTACTCATTAGAAACACTTTACATATTCCAACATGCAAACTTTCGTAACAATTCTTCGTCAACAACCAATATTTTTCCCCATTTCACTTATTTACTATAAGGATATCTGTAGCATCTTTTAATGTAATGTCGTGAAAGCTGGCAAGTGCAGTTAAGCGATGCAATTACTTACAATGAACAAATTTTGTTAGTTAGGCCTCCTTAAATGTAATAATAATATTAGTTTAAATTTTAAATAATCGTTACTATGTCTAATTTACACTGAAAATTTACAGCATGGTAATAAAGGATATAATTACGATGATAAGTTAAATATAATTCTCAGTACATAAGTACATTTATAATTTTTCCTGTACGTTATCAGAAATTACTAAACAATTGCTACTCAAATTATACAGAAATATTACAAAATGGCAAGATTCACATTATGGATCTATAACATACGCATTATAATAATTAAATAGAATGTTGAATGTATTTAATTATTGTTATTTATTTCACAAGATATAACTAACAATTTCATTTACTGAATGACAACAGTACTTCACATTTCTACTTTTACCAAGTTACATCTATCTGTCTTTAAACTTTTTGAAGAGTTCAACTGCAGTCTGAGTAAACCTTGGTGCCCAACTCATCAGTCTTTTCATCAGGTTCCACTGCCGATGACGTTTACATTATACTACACAATATAATCATTAGCTCAAACTTGTTTCATACTGTTAATATCCAATATTACTATATTACTATTAGTAATTAGTTTTTAGTAATGCTTTATATACGATGTAAATGTACCATTATGGAAGTAAATCCACATATCAATCCCTTTTTGTTTTACGCTCCCTAAATATCCCACTATTAACCCATGCCTTCCGACTACGATCGTTTATGGAAATGTTAATCGAATTTAATCATTGTTTTTATTTTATCCTCTATATTGCTGTATGTAGTAATAAATGTGCACTTGCATTATAAGTCTACAATTAGGACAATTATTGACCGTTGATTTCAGTATTACATTTAAAGCATGAAAGGCTATAGTATTATTTGCATTTGATACACATATTTTTATTTTACGGTTTGGAATGAAGTGACAAGGATTAACATATTAAATAAAAATATAGAAATATTGGACTATTTATTTCAACCCTTTCAAAAGAGATTGAGAGAAACACATAATAAAAAAATTAATATACTGAAACTAATAATAATCTAGCAATAGAGATGATAGAGCTTTTCCCTCTACTTCTTTTTAGCTGTAAAGTTACACATTTCTGGATGAGAGGAATTGATGTGTTTCGAAGATACTGTAAACAATAAAAGATATTATTGGAAGGAAATAGCCAAGTTATATGACATCATAAAGTCCACTGTTTCATATTCTGCTCGAGATGGATTTTAATTGGAAGTTAGAATAATCGCGCCTGGTTTATTAAACACCACATTATCATCATTGAACGTGAAGTTTACATTGGGTTTTAATTTTAAAAGAGCATAATGCCTTGCTCTTACGAGACGTTTTTGCGAATCTACACAAATTTTCATTGTGATAAGTCCCATTTTACCACATTTATTACATTTATGTTGGTTTTGGGGTCTATTTGCATTCTAATGATGATTTCTTTGACTGTCGATCGATTTTTGGCAATTTTACATTCGTATAAAGAGGTGCGTCGTTGCAATCAATACATCCCTTGTTATTTATTAAGCAGACTTTACTAAATGTAATTTTTGACCGATCTCGTAAATTAAATTAGGCATATGTACATCGAAGGACAGTTACCGTTACTAGGTACTCCAAATCTTTCATTATCCACCAGAAGAGTACGTAGACAGGGTACACTTATGTTTGGGACCAAGTAAACTCTATGAGCTAATATTTAATTACGATTCCTATTTTTTAAGTTGGTCCAAACTCTAAATGTGATACAACTACTAATTTTTGCATTAATATTATCTAATTATTCTTATGCAGCTATATACAAACAGACGGCGACGGTATTACGATTTAAGATTACGACAATTTCAATAAATGAAAGAATCTTGTCGTAAATACCCTGTTCATTATAGACATTTACAAGAAAAGTCTGGGAGCTTAGATGGGATTTTCTCCAGTCTTCCATGAACTAATCATGAACCCTTCGGTGTGAAGTTCATTTTTTCTTGTGTTGACATCTCTCTGATAAATTATTTTGCTTGTAACTATTATACTATCATCATGCTCTTCTAAAAGTCATACTGCCCCCTAAGAAATTTTACATTCCCTAGGAAGTTTCTAAATATTACCAAATAGTATTCTATTATACTGATCAAGGGCTGTATCAACAAATTGCCCTTCATAAATAGGTATTTACTTCTCATTAAAGTTTACCAGACTTGAATTATGTAAGGTCTTTAACAATCCACCGAAAGCTTCTTGTTTCTTTTAATTTGGTTTTAATTTTAATTACATCATATAACTAAAGTATTACTCTTTTTTTTAATTTTTAACATTTCATATGGAATGGTTACTTTGAATTTTTTTGAGTGGTGAATTTTAGAGGTCGTTATTTTCTGTTTAGAGTGCAATGAAAGAGTTCACTTTTATATCTCATGATCAGATCTACCCATAAAGTTCAAATGCCTTCAAACAGTAGAGCTGCGGAGAATAGGCTTCCTAAAACAGTACAGTGCTTTGTCAAACTATGCATTCTAATTTTGTCCAATTTAATTTTCCTAATTATCGATTTTTATCTACCTGTATTGCTAATGGAAATGATGTAATACTATTTCGCAAGTTTATAAGTAAACAGTTAAAAATTTAAATCTATCTGATACAGATAGTATACCTATTTCCTATTAAGTCATTAAAAAGACTAAATATTAAGTATAGATTATAGGTGTGCCGAATTCTACTTTCCCATGTGTGCGCGTGACATCCCAATTAGTAACCACTGTCATATCTAACCCTGCCAAGTGCCAAACTACCTAAGACACAACCTTTTGAATCTGTGAATTAAAATTACAGCTAATAGTAAATTGGCGACACCTTTTGATAAGAAGGTTTTTTCGTGTTAGCTCGAACTACAAGTTCATGTACATATATTTACAATGTTATTACAATAGGCAAGTTTATGCCAAATGCCGCATCAGAATAATTGTCAGTCCTTCTGTCAATCTTATAATATTTCCATTTCCAAAGGAAATTTGAAATCCCATCGGAAATGCAGTCGCTTCATTATTCAACGATGTAGCTAATTGTTAGTGCAATATAAAATTAGCGATGAATACTTTGCTATTGATCACTAATTTACTAACTAAATTTTACATTAATTGGCAATTATTATTGTACCTATATAATTATTTGGATGGCTAAACTTTTTCAAAATATATATCAGTGAAGTAGAGGCAACATAATTGTGTATCGATATTTTCCCTGTATGCAAATAAGCCTAATTGAAGAATTATTTACACAATTAGCAAATCTATCTGTTTCTAATTCTGCTAAAATTCAATATTGTAATGGAAGCTGTCCTATACCATGAACAGATAGTAGATATATACAAATGTAATAGACAAGAAATAGTTTCAAATAAAATTTAATACCTTAAGACTACATAACTGTTGTAATAACCACGCATTCGGCGTTTCTAGCAACAAAAATCAACAATATATTGATCTTAACTAGCACACTTATGCACAATTGCACAATCGTGTATAATAACTCAAGTAAGTGCAGGATAACTTCAAGATATTATACTATTATAAAATAAAACTAAACATTTTACGCCTTACTTAATTATTCCGTGTTTTAATTAAATAATGTTCATATATTTACAAGTATAGGTAGTATTCACAATTGAAGAATATAATTACTGTGCATCAGTTATATGCACCTTGTCCTAACAATAATTATCGATTAATGTTTGTTGGCATATTTAGGCTAAGTTAAGAAAATTATTTAAGGAAATCATCATCTTAGCTAATGCTGGAAATTAAATACTTAGAGCATAGAGAAAAATATGGAAAGTTAAAATACAGATTCATTTAAAATCTAAATCCGTTGAAAAACAAATCCCTATTTGTTATTTCAAGGCTGACACGTAACAACTCATTTTCAGATATATTCCGACCACTTGGCTTGAAAAACGTAACTTGATAATTGCAATATACCTAGATAAAGTTACATTATTTAATTTGCTGCATCATATCAGTTCTGATGCAACAAAACTTGCTAGCGTAGACGTCAGACTTTTGTCTAACTCTTGTCTTTCTTTAGTTACGCAGTACTTTGACAATACTTAATAAGAGTAGGTTTTATATACATACAGTGTTTAGTCATAAATTTGATACTTCTTAGCAATGCAGACCGTTTCATTCAATAACTTCCAGTCATCTTAAAATTCGACAGTCCTCCAACAACAAGCACCATTACAATTGGGACTTGTAAAGTGCACAGTAAAAGAAAAAGGCTGACACGTTTCATTTTGCGCAGAGGATCTTTTTCTTCAGTTGGAAATAAGCTTCAAGGCGGCACAGTCCATACTCCTAAAAACAATTATGAACAGAAATAAAAATAACAGAAAATTCAAAGTGAAGTCAAATTGAGCAATGAATTGAAATTCTTACCCAATAGCCGAAGGGAATTTTTGAAACGTGAGCATTCACAATGGCCCAGAGACTCCAGAAAAAGTGTGATGCGAGCATGAATGTGTTTGCTTCCTGAATAATAGACTCTTCGTTAAAAAGTGGCGAATTGTTCATAAATTCATCGTCGGTTTCCGTGAAATTCATTTGGTATTCTCGTCGGAGAACTTTAGCATAGGTCCGAATGAAATTCATCTAACCATAAAAATTTGTTACATTGTTACATATATAGTAATATTTTTATTTCATATAATGGACATAACGATTTTCCATTCGTATAATAAACTCGTACCTTTTCCTCTCGCGAAGGGAGATCAGTCGGTTCATAAGAAAAATTTGGATAGGAATCCAAGCTGTAGTTGTAGCTCCATTCGCAGAAATGATTGGCCAAATCAAAGCCTCGGTAGTTGTAAGAGCAATACTCGAAATCAATAAGAACTAATTTGTCCTCTGGGTTGTCATAAACAGGACGAATGAGAATGTTTCCCTCTTGCATATCATTGTGAGAAAACACGACCGGGCTGCCGACTTGTGGAAGGAACTTCCTGTAAAGCCACATAATAACATTTAACGCTTAGTTTGCATGTTCTGAAGTTAATTGACTCTTTCCCGAGAAGATCGAAACGTCGAAACCTATTCGGTCGGGATTTTTCTAGTTTACTACGAAATTGCATTACTTTGAATAGCTCGGGGGAGCATTTCATTCAATTGGCAACTGTTAATGGAAATAAATAAGTCGTTTCGCAAACAATCAACAGAGAATTATATCGTCCCACATACTCACATAATATGAACTCCCTTCACCGAACTAAACTTTAGTATTATAAGGACAGCCAATAGTTTGCTTTTGTGATTATGTTCCCGATATTGCTACACTTTCCCACTTTGTTTCTTTATCTTAATGCAGCAATGTCGGGAATGTGTGGCTAATAGGGAAAGATTCCCGTGAAAGATCTACTGCAACTTCCATTTGCCCTAAGAGGTCATTGTAGCTCTTGCTGCGGGCTAATAGAGCAATAGAAAGTCCATTTTCTTACTTTAGCCATTTCAGTTCATCCTCCAAGTTGTATTGAATGAGTCTCTGGATCGTTTCTTTGTGGCGTGTATCCTCGTAAGATATTTGATGGAAATTCTCTCGAATATTTGACATCCATCTGAAATGCAGAAAACATCAAATTATGTAAAGCTTTTATCACATGCCCTTCCCTCATTCAATGTGACCAGATTGACTTTGAAATGACCCGTGCTATCAGGTACCGAAACACTTTGCCAACTCGTGCACAAACATGAATCTCTTTGTTTCATGTCGGAAACACCCAAATCATAGTATCCCTTTTAGCATGGCCATGATTCTTTATCCAGGGAATATTTCTACCTAAGCCCCACTCACTGTATAAATACCTACTCCTTGCTCTCCATTCCATAAAATATTTCTTTCCTCAATTTCCAGCAAAACTTAAGTGCATTTTAACTGCTCTTTTACTCCACTTGGTTATGCACTGGATTTCCGTTCCTGGGATTTTTATAGCTCACTTAAAGTATTCTATATAAATCAAGAAACAAGCAAATAAAGAGAGCAGTTTCGAAGTGTCTTATTGTTAATACGTACCTATATGAACATATGGACTGTACTACTATATTATACATAGATGTCTACGAATTATGGTGCCTGCTACTATTTATTAAAGGCATATAGCTCTAAACACTAATATAAAGAAATTCTACTGCGCATTTTATCACTATACTAATAATGAGATCAAACGTTCAAAGATATTGTTTTAATGCCCATTTATTAGGTAATTAGGTTATAAAAATCAATATAATCCTTGTTCTTACTACTTAAAATACGGTGCTTCATAGTTCGTATTAACATACATATATTCAACGTAGTCAGTGTTCGTGATTTGAAATCAGGTCTGAGGAATTGTGACTTGTGACTCATTGAACGAAATAATGTCACTGTGCTTTGACATACGCTAACGACATTGTCTCAGATTTCTATTGTCCCACCATGGTCAATCTGTGTTACTAAAGCTTCTTAGCATTTGGTTCTTAAGGAAAATATAATCGGGGATCGGGTGCATTTCCAGTCGCGTGTGTTTAAAGGTTCAGAATTTATTACTAGTATTAATTCAGCAGCATTGTTGGAATTAGATCATGGGCAAGTAGTTGGAATTGTATAAATTATGTCAATTAGGATTGTGTGAATACAAGTGAGCGTATATATTTTATAAAATGAAATTATTGTCACCTGTCCATGGTTCCCCAGAGCCACGATGGCTCTTTGCTGATAGGAATATTCAAGCCATGAATTTGTGCCATTTTTTGAGCGATCAATGTGCTAAGTTCAGGATCACGCAATTCCTTCGTTAGCAACGGTCTAGCCTATAAAATTCACAGAAAATACATAGAGCTATTAAATGCAGGGCAGCAGGAACGTGCAGCCAAGTTCGTAAACTAATTTGCGAAGTGAGCTTGAAATTTGAGAACTGAGCTTTTAACCATCTCATTTTGCATTTAGAAGTACAGAGAAAATTTAGGCATCAACTAATGCAATTATTAGTTTTAATCATTCCTCAGCCCTGAGCAACTAAAATCTGTTTGAAGAAACTAAGATAATGAAAGCAAAAGCTTTGTTACGAGATGCAAGAAGAATGAAAACGTGAAGGAAATGAAATTACTGGAATGAATTGTTCAACACGTCCTCCGGGAAATACGCCATAAAGTCTAGGCCCCAATTTCCTTTCCGACAGAAGAGTAAAGATCACGGATTCGGTTATGATGGACTCCAGAGCTCCTTCCCCATGGACCTATACACCATTGTCATAAAGCACAAGAAAAATTTATTAGTTGAAACCCCCCATCTCTTTAGAAATATAAGGCACAGTCATTCGCTGTTTAATAGGAATTATGCAATGCATACAGTAGGAGAGATAGATGGACAGATGTGATGTTCTTTGCAAGGAATTTTACAATTTCTTATGTAATAAAAAGAAATTTAGGACATTAAACCATCAACTAGTCTAGCAGTACAACACGATGACATGAATTTGCAAAATTAGAAACACAGGAAGCAGAAAAAAATTAATATTTCTTTAATAGCTCACGAAAATAATTTGTGCATATTTTCATGATCTCTAGATGCAGAAAATCCTCTTTTGCTTTGTAATTAATTAGAGATGGAATAATACATATCCGTATTTTTCAGCAAAAAACCATATTGCGAAAAGTTCAATTCATTAAGAATTAACCATTTAAAAGTGTTGAAAGGATGTGGTTCAGTTTTGAATTATTTTTAAACAATCACATAAAATATTATTTATCAATTTTGTACTTTCTAGCCACTAAAATTATTTTCTTTGTGGAATAGTAGTTTCCTTAAAACTATTTTCAATTGCACGCGTAAGAATAAGTGATTTAAAAGTCGCAAGCGGCGTATTAATTACATAATAACCCAAAAGGTTTGCAAACTTATCGTTGATTTTAGTACAAATTATTACGTGCTATTTACGAAGTGCTTATTTTATGTCCTTTTTGAGCTTATAATATTTTAACCCAGAGTTTTTGATTATAGTTATTGGCCAATATTGTTATTAATAACTAAATGAGGTATTTTATAAATAAAGACATTGAGATTTTACTGCATCATAGTGTTAAGAATGAAATTAATGAAAGCTGTGGGATCTGAACACCAGGGAGTACAAAGATGAAGACACTGTATGCATTTGTATGCATTTGATAAAATGCAAGGAAATCTAACTACATAATATTAATAATAGTTAATCTAGTATTCCAATACAATGTTAAATTATAACTTGACTCTACGGTTAAATGCAGTGAATGTGTAAATGCAACCGCAAAATGGAATAAGTAAGGATCACTTATGTCGTTAAGGTCATAGTGAGAGACAAGGCATTAAATCAGAGCTGATCAATCACTCCACTGGCCTTTTAGCTAGCCACCGTTTCGCGTCAAGGCATGTCATGTCATTAATCCCTTTCCTTGCTAAGCACAAACAACCAGTAAATTTCATATTGTTAGAACTGTAATGAAAGACATGAACGAAATATTTTACCTGTCCATAAAACCTCAGCAGCACTTGCGTTGGCTCATTATTCACCGGCGTCAAGGTCAAGGGTAGCGAGCAATGGTATAACCAGTTGCTCAGTCCGCCGCTGGAATAAAAAAATACACAAAATCAATCGTTTGCGTCTCCACTTCCTACGTAGTTTATGAATTTGACCAGAGGGATTATATTGCGCAATTAATTTTAGGACTGCAATTAAAGGAATATTATTCAGCTAATAAATTTGACCTTTGAATTTTTTGCTAGCAATCATTATTTGCTCTCCGATTTTGGCTTCTGTACATACACCATGGAAATATTTTTTCCAAATGAAATTCCACTGCCATTTCTGAATATCGATTGCACTGTAGCAAATTGTAGTTAATATTTCTCAATGTAGTGCTAAAAAAATTTAACGCCTGTTAGCATGTCTCGACTCATAAGACGAAGCTGGATTTAGACACGTGGATGTAATATTATTAGAAAAACTAGGAAAAGATAGCGTGATGGTTTTCTGTTATCACACCAAGGTTACCAGTCAAAAATATGTGCCAAAACAGATCAACTACCACAGTAGATTTTTGTTTGCCACGCTACCGCTGCATTTTATGAAGAAAGTAAGCAAAATAATATTCGGAAAACCTAGATAAAACTTTTCTATGGGCAATAGTGTTCATTCTTACTGCAAATATCTGTAAGACGTTCTTTCCTTTGGAGATTTTTCAAGTTATTAAATGCAAGAACCAAAAAAATATGGAATCAAAGTGAAATGTGCCGAGACTATAAGATGTAAGAAAAGTTACATGTAACGTTTTTAGACTACGAATACGAAAGGTGTTGTCGACACATGGCATAACATACCATCAATTATTTTTGTATGAAATAGTATGAGCAAGATTCGTTTCTGTTTGGAATCCTGAGTCGCACTTTCCCGTGGGTCACACACCTTGCAAGTTCATAAATGCGTTTTAGTTTGGTAGCATAAGGCAGAAGGCGAGCGACGTATTATAAAATGGTAAACAATTAGAAATACTTATCGTTTAAAATTTAAATACAAACTAGAATCTAAAGATCTCTTAGCACGAATATTCTCATTAGCAGTCCACAAACAAACAACAACAGTATATTTGGTTTGCAGATTTTTGCAAATGTAGTGTACTGCGTGTTGGGAAATCGAATATTGAATGGAGCTATTCAGCCAGACAGACGACTCGTTGGAAAGAAGCGTCCTCAAGAAATGGATACTACGTTTATTTATAAGTGGCATTCAGAGATAAGCAAGGCAATGTTTCTTTCGTCTGTGAAATAAACGCAGTTAGCGTCAAATGACGTTTATTGTTATGCCAAGCACATTTACACTAATACTCATCATACTAACTAGTTAATACTCGTACTTTTAAGTCTGTTGTTCTTTTATTTTTTAATTAAAATCGAGAATTATCTTGACTCGACAAAATTCCTGTACCCGCATGAAGGAAAAAAATTGTCTTCTTGGATTACGTTGGAGCCAGAAGTTTTTTAACGATTAAAAAAATTATAACAGTTAAGCAGTGATAATTAACATGACATTTATTATAAGTTATACCCTTTTAGGTATTTTTGTCTTTGTTCTCTATTGAACTATTTGAACTGCACTTTCATTTTCGTGCTTATTTGAAACGCTTTGTGTGGGTACCTACGTGTAATGATTTTTTGGATTTTAAAATTATTTGCTTTGCTTTATGACCCCCGTACACTTTGGATATTTTTCATTACTCAAAGTTAAATGCCCATTCTCTTCTGTCCTGCTTTACATTCTATGAATAAACATTGTGCCCAGGCCATAAACAATCAGATCTATTAGTACCAATGTCTCACAGGCTCACAACGGATTTCTGTAAGGTTTGGACTATCATTGCCACTGGAATTGTCACTGTCACACGAGTTGATACACACCTAAATGAATTACATGTCGATTGACTTTGACATGAAATCATTTTAGTAATACAATGAACTTATTACCCAGAAATGGGCTTCCAATTTATTTTCCATTTTGTTTGCAAAATAACATGTTTGTGACGGCAGAGAGAATATTCCAATCCAATTATAAATGAATAAATGCAATTGCTTTTAGCGTGGAGTTGATTCTGGGTTGAACTAGTTGGGGACCGGAACGTTTTCATCTGCAGATTTATCCGTCCTATCATAAATTACGTGTATAGGAGCAAATCCATGAAAGAGAAATTGTGTTCATGTATTTATGGTCTTGTACCATTTAGAATTAGAGCGCAGAGATTTGAGTGTAGATGTTTTTGAAGTCAGAGAAAATGAGGCTAGAAAACCCATGAGACCATAAGATATTCATATTCACGTAGATCTTGCGAATCGGTGCACAATTGTAAAAATGAGGTCTGCACTACTACGTACATACACCTACGGTGAAAAACAAGTCTCCGGATTGGTTCAGAAAATGGGTGGCATGAATTACCGCAGTGTTGAAAAGAATTTCTTGGTTTCATCAAAGTTTACGATCCGATATTTTGGCAATCGTGCTTGAGCATTCTTTTAAATGGTCTTTACCCATTTAACCTCCTTGAGACTCATTGTGCTTGTCTGTATGTAACGGAGGAGGATTTTTATTGTCTCTCTTCGTTATTATGCAGCCTGCATTTACGCAGACAAACAAAACAAATAAATATTATGCTGAATCCCAAATATTTTGTGTGTACTGTAACTTGTGTTTATATATAAAGACAACCTTGTCATTCATCGGCTTTCTGTTTTCTTTACGTGGCGCGTTACAGTTTCAGTCATCTTCTCTTTTTATTCTGCAGTAGGCGGCATCGTGGGAACAGTGCTCACTATTTATATTGTTCTGAATTTAAAATTAACATACCTAAATTAGTCTCGCTGAAATTATTCGATGGATGGATTCGTTTGGTTAGATAACTCAATCCTTCTTTCTTTTGCATATTACTTCCTTTCCTTGGCTTCCCAATTTATTTTTATTGCTACTACACGTTTAATTGCTTGCACTGTGTACACAAACACGCTTCTATGTGTGTACAATATTTATCTGTCAAATCCTATTTCCCCATTTCAAAATTTAAAGTAACAACCAGTGTTTTTGGTAATTAAATTCAAGGAAAATTACAATTTTGCGTGTTTTAACGACTTGTTTCGAACGTTTTAATCCCGATTCGTGCAATTCTTCGACAATGGAACTCATAGGATTAAATGGCACTTGCCATTAAACGGCACTCTTTGGTGACAGTTTGGCAGAATTCTCCTCGTTTGTATATTTAGCGTCCTTAGCGTATTATGCAAATGTTGCTCTTTCTTATCTCCACTCCCGTTGTTGTAAGTGTTCGTCATCACAAATTGCTTACATCCGTGCATCAGTCAACTCATGCCACATTGAAAAAAAGCTTGTGAAATATATATAGCTCAATATCAGCATTCTGTCTGGGAATTGGGAAAGCTTTGTTTACTCTTCAATGTCAGACAAAAAGCTACTCTTGCCACGGGAAACTTTATCCGCAGGAATTTTCCCTTTTCCTATTCGTTAATCATCTTTGCTGTCCTCAGGGCCTTCTCAGAATTGACTTTGAATGAATTATGAAATCTACCTAGCATTTTCTATGTTTACCAATAGAAAATGTTTACAGTTACCTATTTACTTTTATGTACATCATAGTTAATAGCAGTTACGTTGTATGATTGTGTTAATATTTGTAGGGACTTCACTGTTCACTAGAGTAGTAGCTTTTACATCTCAAATTCAAGTACGCGTATTCGTGTTTGCTTTGTCCCATGAGATTTGGCTTGATATTTTTCATCCGGAGTAAATATCCTTATTGTCCATATGAATTGCATTGCCAAACAGACTTTTTCAATTTACTGCCGGAAAATAATCTGCCTTAATATTAAAAGAAATTTTAAAACGTGAATTTCAAAACTAAAATTTTGAGGCATAGAATAATTGAAGAGTGCCATGCCATCTGTAATTTATCAACATCAATTAATTATTCAATTGGACAACTGTGACAACTCAATTAGGTATCTGTAGTTTATATAATCCAATGATATGCCAATCATTTACATATAATATATGCACATGCAGCGCTATACAGAATGGTTTTGTAAACATAGCTGGTTCGATTTACTATTTTTACACAGCTACTAAGTAGAACATAAATGTGCAGTGTTATTGTCATTACCATATTTCTCATGTTTGCAGAACCTGAGACATGATACATGTAATTTGTACGATGGATAAAAATAACACACTTTACTTGGTTAGCAACCTACCAAAGAGCGTCATGTTAAGATGTAGTCAGCGGAGAAGCTCCGGTCCGGAGAACTACAGAAAGTACCTAATGTGATAGATAGAGTGTATTACACGACAAATGGCAGGCGAATATCATTGGAAAAACTGACACTGGGAAAATATGGTCAAATGATTTTTGGCACAACAATATTTGTGTTGCAACTGGCACGACATGCTCTGAGAATCGAATAGCTAAACATAAACTAGTTTGGCTTATCTTCCAGGCCTTTCGGAAACGGAAGTATTCATTCATTTGCTAGCACACAATGAGGTAATAACATTATGAAACATTTCGATTTTTTCGAATTTTCTAAAGGCAATTTTTTACATAAGTTTTATTGTTTTTGAAACGAATTTAAATCGTCAAAGGTTCGTCAAAAAATTCATTAATTAGCTGGGGACATATAATATTATAATTTATAATACGAATTGCAATTTTAATGTATGCAGTCGAAAAGCAATAATATCTTAGCCTGTGCCTTCTATTGCTGCACTTTCGACGGCACGAAATCAATCCTAGACCCCAATTTCTTATAATATTATTTGTGTGGATTTTGTATTTAGGGTGAGTGCTATATCTGATTGCCAATTGCCATCCATGTCTTGTGTACAAGACACGCAACTAGTACGTATACGCATAGTCACGTACTTACGCTCATTCAGAATATTGTTTTAAATGCAATTTGTAAGTTAAATAAATATGTAGCAAACAAACAAACATTCATTTTGGTTACACTCACCAACAAGATTTAAGAGAGCATAATTATAAGTGTTTGAGAACACGCCAGCACGTTTGAATTTATTTCTGATTTGACAACACTACTGCGTGCTTCTATAGGCTATAAAAATAAAACATATGAAACAGCTAGCAATGATGCCCTACTTTAAAGCCAACTTATAAATGTGTAATGCCTCGATTCGACTCAATAAAAGTAGCTATAGTATTAAAATACCTAAGTATAACTATATTATTATATAATACTTATTATATCCATACGTACTAAATAAATAAACCGAGCGGTTTAGGAACGCTAACTTTCTCCAATGTTTCCCTATTTTGAATAAGGCATATGATAATCCTCAACCCTTGTTTGAAAAAGTATTCGCCAATGTCTGACCATTTTTTGAATTGGTTGTAACCATATTTTCTATCTCCATTATTTATAGAAGTAGCCAAAATTCTATTCAGCGTTCATACTTTTACGATTGCCAATATAATTTCTTGTAAAATTCTCGGCTATTAGGTAAACTGATTAATCCCACGTTGACGCTTTGACCTCAACTAGTACAATTCAATGGCCATGCAAAAATACTGTCATGTAATATAACGTAGGCATGGCGTTGGTATTCCTCAATTACTAATAGTGTCGGTGGCTAACCATTTTAATTATGGAGAGATTAAGTCATCCAAATACTACGACCGATGAAACTGAAAAAATACCCTGTCACAAATGTCACAATGCAATTGCTATGAAAACATAATGTAGCATAATTTGCCCCATTTATTCACAAATTGCTTCAAGTACCAAACATTTATACAGTGTGATAGTGTAACTCTAGCAAGAGCCATTAGCTAAGCATACAGACGAAATCCAATTAAGTAAGACGTCTCATGAAACTAAAGACTTCCTGGAAACATTAATGACAGTTTTGGATAAAAGTAACTCTAAGTAGTGAGCAATGACCTGCAAAAACCTCAATGGTCATCGCATAAAATTGTTCCAGCAATATTAATAAACATTCATAAGACGATTACGTTTAAAAAATGCTATACACTGCCCAATTTTGTACTTTGATAAGGTGGGTTACCTCGACGTAATTAATGCAACTAATGCCTTGAGGGTGAGCAGTATTAAATACGTAGTAGGTGACAGGAATTAGATAAATCATCTACATTTAATTGGACTTATGCAACTAATTCGTAAATGAAATGGCAAAGAAAATAAAGTCGATGTCCTTAATAAATGTAAAGTTCCTGATTTTGTTACGGCAACCATAAATGTCCAAGAGAGTGCAAAGCAAACACTGTATACTGTATAGGTATGTAGATATGTGCACACTGCACATTAATAATAAAAGTAAAAAATGCATTTTAATTTATCAGCAATTTGAGGATTTGTTAGTTTTGATTACAACAAACATTGTCGAAAAATGATTTTTTTCATGGTTACAGTATTTGCAAATTCTGTTACTCTAAAGGTTTATTCATCATTTTTAGCAAATTGCAAATACTACTATCTTATCGTAATACGTAGTCTATACTCTTTTGTTGCGTATTTTTATTTACATCTGTGAGATAGACACTGACTAGACAAAAATATCTAAATATAAATAAATATAATGTTTACTTACATTTAAAAGCTTGTCAAAACGAAAGAGTGAGATAATAAAGGAGATCATATTTATCAATGGTCCACATTAGTGATCCAAAATGGTTTGTTATGATTTTACAATATTGACATTTGATAGCGACCGTTGACTTTCATTGAATATCGTAAGTATCATGCATACCTGTTGTCGATCGGCATCGGATTTTTATAAATCAATTTGTAAAAATATTAATTAAAATTTCCAAGTCTGCACCTGTTACTGTAATACGTAGAAAATATTTTATTAGTAATTTACAGCAATGAACAACTAAAAGCCATCAGATTCTTTCTACATTGACCATACTGTGTCGCAAATCGGAATGACAGTCGCATGTTCTTAGGTACCTACTTTTGAACTCTTTAAAGATTAAAAGATAGAATCTCAAAACCAGGGCAGCTGAGAAGTAATAATTTGCAAATTGGAACACTTTTCTTTGACATTTGCAAAGACCTCTAGGAGAATGCTTCTCTAGGCAAGATTGCCATAATAGATGTGTCATGATTCATGAAAGAGCATCGTAAATACAAATGTAAATGTAGGCTTGCAATATCAAATGATGTGGCTGAACATGTGTTGCTGCATTTCTTTGGCTCTCGAGCAAAAAACAAATCCACAGAATTTAAGAAGTTGACACTACTAAGCATGCAAGGAAATTGTGGTCAAAAGACAAATGCATTTACTTTTTAACGGGGACAAACTTTAAATTCGCAGGGAATTTTCAGGAAATATGTGTGGCATGACTTCGAAAAAAATTCATGAATTTTGAACAAGTTATTGGGGTAAGGTTTTTATTGTCAAGTCATTCCGATTAAGAAGATTTGATCTACAAGTTTATACGTAATTTGTTTTGCCTAAATAATTAACGAACTTATTAGCAAAATCAAACTGTAGATTTTCTAGCAAAACCATGCCCTTAAAAATAATGTTCCTGGTGTAACGGAGAATGCCACATAACTTTAGCAGAAGGCAAAATTGAATAAAACTATATTATACCTACTAGTATTATATTTAAGTAATAAAACAAAGGTACCTACCTTAAAACTAAAAAGACCGACTACTTATTTTATTTGCAACAGAAAATGTGACCGTCACAGAAATTGTTAGATATTGGTTTGCGTGACAGCAAACATCAGCAACGAAATATAAAACCTAACATTTAATGTTGGCTGTATTATGACATGAGCAAGCAATAGTGAAAACAGGAATGCGTTATGTTAATGTAAAAAACTGACATTGCAACATTTATTTCCAGTAATCACTCAATAATCATATAATTTTATTGGCTTAGTTTTATGTTTCATGACTGCAATAGCCCTGGCAAAAATGCAGATACTCAAAAGTCCGAATTTTACCTGCCATTTAATGTAATGTATTTATGATATATTAATCATGCTATATAGTATTAATAGTCATGTTATGTTATAATAATAATACAGATTTGCTAGAGTGTGCTATGGTAAAAGTATGAATGGCTGAAAGCATTTGTATATCAGACAGAATAGAGCCTCTCTATCGACCTGCCCCAGAAATTAGTTTGCGCCTATTTTCGCAAGTATACTTATAGGTTATAGGTACTGTTTTACAATTTCCTTGCGTTCTGTACTTCGTGTTTCTAATGAATACCTATGTAGATATTAATTTGACAATAGTACCTGAGATGCTATAAGGGCCCTATAAAGCACACATGGATATAAAAGCGACCTATGGCAACACAGAAGTGTTCTTAAATGGATCAAAATGTATGCTGCACCTACTCACTACTTACGAGCATTTCAAAACTTTGCTAATCTACAATCTACAAATATCGTCTGTAGAAAGGAAATCCAACTGTATATTATGGAAACAATTCCTGACTGTTAACAAGTAAATATTGCAAAACACGACGCCGTAATATTTCTGTGTACACTGCATAATAATACATTTTATCGATTTTCTGCTGAAGGTATATACCCCTGCCTTTCAGTTCGATGCTCTACTATTGAGTTTTGTGCTCATTGTACTTTGATTTTGTTTGTGAAGATAAGAGATTTTCTTAGAATGTTTGAAGATGTATTCATTCAAGTTTGTTGGATTTCCATACACAATGTTTAATCAACTGAAGGCATGGAAGTCTGCATATTGCTCAAGGCACTACAACATGCGCAATTGTTTTACTTTGTTCTTTCCCAATATTAGTAAAAGCTATCCAGTAATTAAATATGATCATCGATTTTCTACACAAATCTTCATAATACAGTAGTTAGTACAGTTTTAGCTAAATATAAGACATCACTTTTACGTTGTTATGTTCTACAAATAGGTAGGTACTTGCTAAAGACGTAAATCTTCTATCGTCTAACGTTTCTGGCCCTTGTACTAAATACATGATGAAGAAATATCTATAGCCGAAATGGTTTCCAGATTCCACAGCTAAGAAAGTAAAAGTTTGTAATACGTACAGGCAAAATAATAAGTTACATTTTGCTTATCAAAAGATGAGTAATAGCTTAAAAACTGGTTGATTATAATCCGCAACTTAATAATTAATGCCGAAGTCGTTACAAAATAATGAGCGACTTTCACTCCCTAGTCCCTAGTCCCTATAATAATTTCAAGTAAGTAGAAGATTAAAGTGTACTCTAGACAATACAATAGATGACAATGAAGAAATGCCGCAAAATGCTTCATTAAATCAACGTCGGAGAGACATGGCTTATCCATTAATCTACCCAGTAGAAATATTGCCATGTAACTTTTAATGGCACAAGTTGTTTATATTGACATTGCTTGTCCAGCTAAAATAGTCCAGCGCACGAAATACGTAAGCAAGGTTGTATTTACGGTTGTACATAGATAACAAATTGACTTGAATTCATTAACCTTAATGCTCACGCGTATATTATTAATCCTATAATAATTAATTTGCCTATACAGATGCCACATTGGTATGGTGTTGTGTAGTAATATTAGACAGACATTATTGAATTGACCTGTGTAATTAGGTATCGAGATGTGAGTGTGAGTGTAGAATTCATTAGAATGTGGTCGTGACTCACAAAGCGAGTGCGAGGGTTATTTGTGCGAGCAGGAAGGTTCCATTCCAGAAAAAAATCAACAGAAAATCGGTGCCAATACAAATATTTACTTATAGAGCATGTAAACAAATCAAACGGAAATGTAGAGGGATGTACTGGCGTTTGATTAAAGGAAAAATGGGTGGAATAGTCAAGGCATTTATTGCATGTGAGTACCTAATCAAAGTCATTTATTTTGACTGAGCATTAAAAAGGACGCAGAAGAGCAAAGCTGAGTGCAATATAAATAAATTGATGAAACGAAAGCAAAGATGTAGGACAAATTTGCTTATAAGCAAGAGTCATAAAAATAAAACACTCTAGCAGAAAGGTGCCTACTGCCTGCCAATCTAGCCTAGGTATATTATTATTATACCTACTCCGACTCGGCGTAGCACTTAGCAGAAGAATAAAAATACACAATAATGTTAAAAGTCTACTTAGGGGTTATGCAATGCATGTATCGCTGTCACGACTCATTAACGTATTTCCATGGGCTTTCGTTGCATGAAACAGAATTAGCGATAAAGATGCAAATTAGGTGGTTTGTAAAAATACCAAGTGCATTTTTAAGTTTCAACGGTTGAAAACATCAGTCATTCCACTTGTTATAGCAAACGATGATTGCTACAGCGGAAAATAGAAACGAACATCATAAAATTCTCGACACTTTTACATGAGCATTAATTTCATTTCATTACCATTTCACAAATCACACCTTTTCCTCCAACTTGCTACTACATAGCTAGGGTTAATTTTAAGATTTCTGAATATCTGCTCTGTTCTTGACTAAACGTGCACTTGTCAAGTGTCAATTTTTCTGCTACACACACAGGTGTTCCCTTTTTAACATATTTTAATCGAATGCAAGTTGCTTGATTTTCTTAATAATTTAATTGCATCATTCTTAACATCTTTCTTGATTACGTTACCTGAGCAAAATAACTACACCTTTAAATATTGGTTTGACCCTGAAGAGAAATTAGTTAATGGAAAATTTTCAAAGAGTACCTATCCTGCACGCAGTCATATACATTTATTTATGTCTAGCCTAGCAGTACGCTTTGTCTGTACGTGTTCTGTGTATAATGACTTAATTTCAACGAATCAATCGTAGAGAAAAAATTAGGACATGTGGAGGAACTGGTTTCATCTCAAAGTGTATTTCAGGCAAAATCGTGCTGTAATTTACCAGGTAAAGAAACAAATTGAAGCTCTTTAAATAGCTGATACAGCATTCACTCACGTTGCTGCTATCCAACATCTACGTGCTTGTTCCATGACAAACGCTGCTCATTTTTTCCTATCCACTTGTCATTCCACAGCCTAATTTTCATGATATCAATGACTCACAGCAGACTATTATATTTTTCAATTTATAGCGCTAAAGCTATTTCATTTTATGTGGCAATCGCCTAAATAGCATTACATAAATATTATACAATATCTATCACAGCCTAATTAATAACTAATGATAATATTCTGTGTCCTGGCTATTAAATGAATGTTTATCGTAAACGGGTGTATGGCAGAGAATAATGTATGTGTGGGAAGTATATACATCGTTATAATTTGTTTCTCCCAAGTACATACGAAATAATTCCCTTTTATGAATGCATAAAATGAATGCACAAATATTATATTGGCATGCCAAGTTGGAAACACTGTTAGCTTTACAATAAATCAAATGCATCCGTTTTTGTAGTCTATCAATACGAACATCAATTATATTGAAGCATGCGACTACAAATGCATTAGGAAGCTACATTAACTTATTACTACCTGTACGAAATTTAATATTGGCACTGACAAAGTACGAAGTCCAACAATATTTTATGGTCTCATATTAATGTTCATACATGTCCTACCTCGAAACTGTATTTTGATTGAAATATTATATAATATTTAAGTAGATCCTAGGTTTCTCCTGAATCCAAGTAATAAATAGTAATTATATATTTTAGATTAAGAAACTAAGATTTCATACACTGATTGTACCGATAGATGAAGTATCTATTATTCAGTAGAAGAATTTCTACAAAGATTATCCGGTTTCCAGCCAGACGCCAAAAATAATATTAGTATCCTGTAAATACAGACTTCGTACTCAGCAGATGCATTTTAAAGCTTGGAACGTTAGCAGAATTATTAATATTTTGCCTATCTAACCGATAAGATAGCAATGCATGTGATTTTTTGCCCTGAAAGCATTATGATGTCCATGTATGTAATAGTATATCACAATAATGCTTATTTGCAATTTTATGAATGGTTTACTACGGTAATTGAAGTGTGTGGGTACGAGTTAAAGCTTATACAGATACAAATACATGTATCTACGCAGATATCTACAAATATATTCATACATTGATACATAGTATACTGGGGGCTTGCTTGAATGTTTATAGATTCTCAGATAACATTCATTTTCAAATAATATTTGCCTATAAGGATGTTGACTCATGAATGCATACTATAGCTTCTAAGTTTCCAGCTAAGATAAAAAAATACGATTCATATTAATATGTATCAGTTTGTGTGGTCAAGTTCAGGGATAATATACAATTATTGATCATCCAGAACGTCAGAACTCAGATATATCGTTAGACTTTTCCCTATTGCAATTCCATGGAAATTCTAAACGACATACCTAGCAATAAATAGTCGCAATAATAATTAAATGAATGTTTTCCCAAAGCTATACTGCATGAAATATTTAGTGCTCCATAACAGAATATGTGAAACATGTTCTCTACAATGTAAGGAAAATTAAGACGGTAAAAGTGTTACCTACCACAACAATAAAATTAAAAGTATGTAACCTATATATCAGAGATATATTTACTAATGTCTAATGTGACCAATAACAATACTTTCAAAAATATTGCGGATGTGTGACGTCTTCAACAATTTCTGTAGTCGTAATTTCTCCTTTAATTTTTTTGTTCGCCAATTGTAAACGTGCAGATAATATTTTGGCAAAATTGCTAAACATATTCCATCCTCACTGATTGCTCTGGGATTTAATAAGTGCATGTTAATGACATAAATTTCCAATCTTAACCATAAAGTAATTGCCGCACAAAAAATAAATGACCATGATAGCTCATTACGCCATGAAACACATTTCTTGTGGTACCAAGAAATAATAACGAAAGGAATATTTTAAGGAATAATGGGGTCATGCAATGCAGTAGTTAGTAGGTTTAAAGATGATCCAAGATGAAAGATTACATATTTCAAACAGCAGAATGTAAAATGGTAGGCAACGTGATAAAATTTAATGGCTTCAGCCCAAAGTTCAGCTGAACATCGTATCAACTCATATTTTAATTGCATGGTAATTATTGAAAAGAGCAGTGACTATAATAGAAAGATGAGAAATTTAAAAGAAATAATTATATGAATATAATTGCCTATATGAATATAATTACTGATATTAAGATATTACTTCAGCATTAAAAGGGAGAGCCTTTATAATGCTCTCAATTTCTCAAACTCATTATTAATATGTTAGCATTAATATTGGAATATTCGGCTGTGGAAGTCTATACTTAAAAACTAGCTCTTTAAACAAAAATTATTGCAATGTGCCTCTGTTCTGTCTCGTTTTCTACACAGGACACAGACAGGGTTTCAATTTAAAACCTTTTCCGCACGTGGCCCAAGTAAATGATAGCACCGGCTAAGGATTTTTTTAAAAATAAAAATCGATTTTGCATTGAATTTCAGCATGATTTTACTCTCGGCCTCACATAATAAAGAATGTCGCATAAACTAATAAGGGATTTCTAAGAATAGTTCCTAATTGTAATTTGAGACAAAAAATTAATGACATGAATCCTGTCCTGTCCTACCCAAAGCTAAATTCTTATATCGAAACATTGTATAGAGAGAAAAAATAGCAAGCCATTTTTATAAGACTCAATTCCACAGTAAATCCTTATTCCTCATCGATTATCTATTTTACTTTGCTGTCTAAATTGTCTATCCATAAAACGCATTGAAAAAAATCTGGGAAAGTGTGTGAGTTGTCAGCCTAAAGTTGGCCTTAGCAAAAGATTTTACACTTGGGCTTTGTGTATGTGTATTAGAAGGATTTGTACGAATTTCATAGAGAACACATACCTATGCCAAATCTGCATTTGGTTTTCTTTGCTAGAGTACATAGAACTTCTAGAATACGTTACACACTAATAGAGCGCCTTAGTTTTGGCCTTAACTTGCAGGAGATTAGGTGATGCGATGCGATGATGTAAAGTAAAACTAGTGCACGTAATATAGCACATTAGTTAGATAGATGCAAACACTTTTGGTATGTATTATGTATCATGTTATGTTTGGAATAGCTACGCAATATCTGTCTCACTCAAGTCAAGCAGCGAAAAATAAATGCTATTTTTACGTCTAACGAAGGTTAGACTCACACATAGGAAACTGTCGCGGGCATTGTATAGCATGTTACACAGCTACGAAGGTGTAACTTTGTCTTAATTACTCTTCCATTATCACAGAACTGAAAATAGATATTTTAAACTACCTTCCTGCAGACTATTGCATATGAGAAAAACATTAACTTGTTAGTAACTACTAACTACGTTCTAAACATCTGTTTACTTTTCAATTCGAGCAATGATATCACATTTCATTCTTCAAAACTTTAAATAGTAGAAAATATTAAACTTATAACATTTACAATGTATCTGTGCTTTAACTGTTAGAATCTCAAACTGAATCTTAAACCGTTGTCAGAGAAAATAAACTTAAAATTTTCATCATTATTGCAATAATGCTAACTTGCTTTTTTTACGATGAAGAAATGAACTTAATGTCCTAATTTCAAGCAAATAAATTGATGAATGTCAGACATAAGTATTATTCACCCGGTGTAAAATCAAACATTTTAAAAACAAATGCCTAAACAATGTTAACAACTCAAACATCATTCATTATCATTCCAATTACTATTCGACTACGTCACAGGTTTGAGTGTAAAGTCATACGATACGTAGGAGGCCAAAATGTTCCATTACATGTCTGATATCAGAAATACCTACGTAGGGATGTATGTACAAGCTATTAGACATCATATAACTGGAATTTTTGGTAATTATATAATTGTTTGTTATATATAGGCATTAGGTGTTTTAAATTATATGTATTTAATGTAAATACCTAGGTACCGATGTAATTATGCTTTTGGTGGAAGTATGGCTGTTAGATAGGCTGAAGGCATTAAATTGAGTAGACCCGTTAGAGAGATAACCAGTAGGCAGTGAGACAGAGATAGAGATAAGGAATGGGCTCCAAGATAAATTTCACACATACATATAAACGATATCTGGGATGTTTGTCTATCCAATAATGTAAGCTGGAAAGTTAACATTGGAAAAAGTGCAGACTTCCCGATAAATAAAGGACAGGAGGCTATTAAATACAAAGTAAGTAGTTTTCTATCTACTCCCTCGTTTGTACGTGACTAGTGCACCATTCCACAACATTATTATTCAGATGTGTAGGATGAAAATCAATAGTTCATTCTTGCTCTGGAAGGATCCCTCTCTGTATATGTTTAAGAGTGCTTAAAATGGCCTTAGATTGCTAACTACAGCTCAGGATTCTCTCCCCGTATGTTCATGGCATAAATAAGCGTCAACTCATAATATTGTCAATTGAGAAAGCTGTCTAAATACACAAGCCATCAAAAACATTTCATGTGCATACATAAGTAGAATTACTTCCATCGGAATAATACTATCGCATGAATAAACGTGAAAATAGTGGAAAGACTTTTACAGTTGTGAGGTTACGAACTTTACGCCGTTTCTTTCCCAATTTTTTCTTCTGAGAACTCAGAATGGATGACTTAATATTGAATATATGGAGCTATGGAGGGACTTTGATATGCATGCAGCCGGTCGTCATTCGGTGCGGTCATGCGGTCTGCTGCACATTAGTGTGGGCAGATGCCCGTGCTATGTAAGTACAAGACAATAAAAGTCCAAAGCTCACCGGGTAGGCAAATGTTCGGATCAAGAATTCTGTAGAGACATGCTATGTTATACTTTTGACCTTATTATCTTGTTCACGCTTTCGTAAGTGCACTTTGATAAAAATCCTATCTCGCCTAGATAAATCACCATAGAAAAAACAGTAGAGGATAAAGAAAACACTTGCCGGCCCACACCATGTTTTCTTATAAGTGTGCTATAATGGATTTTATAGCAGAGATAATATTACAGAAGACAGGGCATTATTACAAGAATGTGTTACACTACGGGAAGATTCCGGCAATGCATTAAGTGCAAGGTTATATTTAATTTCAAGGATGTCATTAATAGTAAAAGTAGTAAAGGAGTGAAAAGATCCATTCTATTGTGTAGTAATGTCTCTGAGCATTAATTAACTTGCCGAGTTGGATTTTATCACAGCCCATTGACTTCCATCCTAGCTAAGTGCAGACTCCCAGTGAATATTTTATCGGTTATTCGCACAGTGACTGGCGATGGGAAAACACGAGGGTCCCTCAGGGGTGCACTTTAATTTGAATGCTGGAAAGGGTCAGATACGTACCTTACACGTTTGAGGACCAGGTCCCGGGAATCGATCTGTTTCCAGGCGCCGTGGAGATAATCTCTGCAGATGGCAAAAGCCTTGGCTCGGATGTCGGGATTCAGATGGGATTCCATCCTGTTGCCGTTGCTGTCAATTTCACTGCACGGGTTTCCAGTGTCGACGGGGGAGTGGGAAATTGAGTTGGAACTGTTGGAGGAGATGACGGCGGAGTTGCGGCAGATGAGATGGTAAGGCTTCTGCTGCTGTTGGCTGTGTAAGTTATTGTGGGCGATGCGGTGGTGCGAGGATCCACTTCCACTACTGGCACTGGAGCGACTGAAGCTTCGCAACAATTTCAGCTTGTGCCTGGTCGATCTCATTATTCCTCCTGTGACTCCTGCCGCCCTGGCCGCGCTGCCTGCTCGACTTTCCTCGATTGTACTTACGTTTCTTGATATTATTGCGCTCAGACAATTAGCTAATATTTCCTTTAACTACTCCTCGATGCACTCTCGACTCTCTGCTAGCCTTCTTCTCTGTATTATTATTTTATTTTGAACGGTTTCCCCCTCACAGCCAACTTCTACAACGAGCAGTTAGCTGTCGATGTATACGTGCGATAATATTATTATTATCAAATCCTAAGTAAATTTTAATGTTGTTGGTAGTAAGTATTTGTAAATGTAGAGAGCTGTGTTACGGTGTACTGGAAAACTTCTGTTTCTCGTTTGTGATTTGTGACGTCACTTTATGGTTTACCCTGTCGGGAATGCAATACAAACAACAACGTTAAATTCTACGAGGTGAGGTGGCTCACGAATATTTAATGCTCCCTTTTTACTACTTATTTACGGAAGCTATTGCATAAATGAATGCTGATACCTTCATATATATTTTCAAATGTAATTATCTATCAATGCAAGAAACTATCCTCTGTATGATAAAAATACATGAAATTACTATTGAATCGTATACGTATCATTCGTGGTGACGTACTTACCCACTATACCTATATACTACATAAACCTCAATCATCTCATGTAAGCAGTATTAGAGTGGTGTGAACGTAAAACCACTTGTGGTCAAAACCACTGGGTCAAGTCAAACATATTCTAGAGGGGTCAGATGCAGGCTTGGTGCATGGTAAAGCTTCTAGGCAGATATTACTGATAAACCTAAAACCCTGTACGCACTTTTTATCTCTAAGCAAGTGTTTATTACGCTTGAGCTTAAAATTGGAAAAATTCTCATTTTATTATGTCAATTTTAAAGCGCATTCAAATTGAGTAGAGGCATGAGTTGTGCATATTTCCAAAAATTATTTTTCTGTAAAATTCAAATGAGATTGAGACTGCACTACATAGGTATACATAGGTATTATAGGAAAAAAGCACACACGTTAACGTTTAATGTATTTTAAATTCAAATTATTGACCCAATTTTTTCTACAATGCATTTTAATATTTTATCTATATCTTTTTGTGACGTAGCTATTTATTATGCAATGAATTTTGTTTTTACCAAGTTACAAGTTGGACGAGATGCTAAGTTTAGGTCTTAAGACTACCTGCCTAATATTACTACCTACTTTACTACCTATCTGTGGTATCCACAAAACTGTGGCTCTCGTGGGTGCTTGTTACTATATAGCCCATTTACCCCTGTGTAACTATACGCTCATATCTGTAAATAATTTAAAGCGTCATAAGAGCGTAAGAGCATACGAGGATAGCTTTTAGTACAGAGCGTATATAAATGCCTATTGCTTCATTAAATTCTAATGTATTCAAATGAAGTATTGATTGCGTGTAAAAAATGCCGGCACCCAAATAAAAATTTCCTACAAGGTGTTGGAATTTACTGTGTATATTATTTTATGTTGTTACGTGCAATCGCAATCCTAAATGCATTTAGCACGACAGACAAGGTTCCGGGAGAAGATAAGCAAAACTGGTAGCCTCTTCTAATCGTTTGCCTCCGTGCATTGTTTCTATATAGCTCTTGTCGGCCTCAGACGAGACAAGTTAAGATTATACTTACCCCGTTGGATTTTTGCAGTTGAATTTTCTGTCTTCACAATAAGAAGAGGATTGGATGAACTCAGTAGTCTAAGGATGTTCAGAGATGTATCTGTAATTATTGATGGGATGTTAATTATGTATTGAGTACTACTTGATTGGCCTTACTCAGTAAATGCACACGAATGTACTAACTGGATATTATGATGTTTGCTACAGTTAAGGAGTCAAATCAGCTCTAGTTTCTACTAGCTCTCTGAATTGTCTCGTCTAACTGGATGCTATCTTTTTCTATGCTTAACTAATTTACTTATCAACTATTGAAAGAGATAAGAGAAGCGTCTACAGTAAAATGAGTTCTCCGCTAGTGGCAGTCTCTGAGTAAAAAATTCCTTTAAGACTCTTCTCAGTGTACCTATAAAGGCTGATAATATTATTACGTCTGAGGAGTCTGCTCAAAATATCCTCTTGAGAGTTTGATCTCCTTTGAAGTGCTATAAGAGCAAAGCCAAGAGACTTGAAATAATAAAATATAGTGAACAGGTAGTGTAGCTAATAAAACGGTTTTATTGTATATGAATCTTTCCGTGACGTCGCATTCGGCGAATGATAAGAGTAGGGAATTAATAGGTTCAAAGAGTTGTGTACTTGTCTTCTAAGTAAGAGCCTACTCTTCAATTAGGATACGAAATATCACTTATTAAGTGCTGCTGCAAGGTCAAGAGGAAGATTTCCTTTGATATATATGAACACAATATTTATCAAGACTTACCCTTTCATTCAGATCTGCGTTGTTCCCTTGCCGCATCTGCACTCGTAAATATAGGTACTTATATACTGAAATCAATAAAAATCTCTGAGGAGGAGATAGGAGATGCGAAGCCTTTTAGATTTTGCTAGTCTAATTTCAAAAGGCTTATATCTTCTGATATAAATCGCGTGTATGGATGACGAATGAAATTAAAGAGTAACAAATAATGTATGCAGCTGATTCAACTTTGGACAAACTTCAACTTGCGATATTCTATGTACGTTGTTTTCTACTCTGACACATTTAGCACTGGTGACTTACTCGGCGTTATATTATGTCTCAAGACAGTTTCGGCTTGAATGAGAGAGACTGAACGTGATGCTAACTTGAGTCGATGAAACACACTGACGCAAATCTTTCGTAGGCACATAGAACTTTGGCTACTTCTAGGTATCTCCGAAATATGTACTATGTGAAGTGCACGTCTACACGGAAGCACAGAATTACATAGCAGTGTAACTAAGGACATAAGACTTTTCGTGTCCGCGCATTCCCAACTGGCAGTTCGCGAAGAATTCGACCCGGTTTTTGCTGCACTACTGACTGCAACTTCTAAAACTCGGAAGAATCGGAGTGCTTGCTTCCCTACTTCTTCTCCCTCTCAACTTATATCGATAACACATAGGCATAGTGAACGAGAAATAAGAGCGCGTGTGTAAGTGTGCCTGATTCAGTTGTGGAAAGTGGAAACAACTGCATGGTTCCATTTCATCCGTCTGTCTGTCTCTCCGTCCCTTTCCCCAATAACTTTAGAATGGATTGCATAATGGAACATTATTCAAAATTTTTGTCTCATCTAGAGGTCAATGTAGGAACAATGAGTTCGAAATTAGGGTCACTGGAATATACTCAACAAGGTCATACTGAGATCATCTGATGAACTAATTGAGGCACATAAGTAGTTTAAATTTTGTGCATACTACTACGGTAAGGAAAGACTAAACGTGAAAATGTGATCAATGAGTGAAGGTCAATGGGGGTCATTCTAAGGTCATGTTAATTATAGCTAAATAAAAATTTCAGTGTCACAGTTTTCACAACTGAATTATATCCGTTTTGCAATGTTTAATTATGTTATCATCTATATAGTGTAAAAGCGTAGCCCGGGTGTGGGGCTTAGCATTTCTGTACAGGTGAGACCGGGCATCGAGCACGTATTATTTCTAGACTACTAGCTACCTCGCAAAGTCGAATACTACCTACTGTTATTCCCTGTCAATATCTCTTTATTATCTTTCCTTTCCATGAAGATAAATACACAGTTTAAATAACTTTGGCATTGAAAATCGTTGATGCGAGGATCTATTATTGCTTTATTATGACTAATAAAGGTCGAATATCATGTCAATACACGTCATTTTCCATCACATTACCCACATTATTTTTTTCTACCAACTACCGTGTAATTTAAAACCTGGAAAGCGGTGTTCCAGCAGCTTTTTATGTCCATTTTCGTGTGGCCTCAAAGATTTCACAGTATACAATGTAACAGAATTCGGGCACGTTGAATCTTTGGACGTCTAGCGTGTTTGTTGATAATTCCCACAATAAACATTGGCAAGGTTCAAGCTTAACTATCCATTGTGGCTTCTTTGGCATAGAATCTTAAGACATCAACCTAATAAGGTCTGATATCTGATATTATCATTTCGCTTTTCAAAGTTTATGGCCAATTTGACAGGCGCATTTCACCACAAGAGAAATATTAATTGTAGATTGTCTAAAATAACTTCTTACAAGATTTAGAGTATCGCTGTGATAATTTACAAATCTATATGTAGAATTACTATAATCCATATCCGTTATTTACTTTGTATTTTTGCAATGGAAGAAGAACATTTTCACTTTTAGTTTTAAAAATAAACGTGGGCAAGTCTAGGAAGCCTTCCTATATTATTATTACCTCTGATTAGCAGATAGTTTTTATACGTTAGGTATATCGTATGTCTCAGGTTTCTTCTTTAGAGTAGCGGTAGAGTGGCAGCGGGGTTTAGGCTGTGGGATGGCGCATGTAAAACGATCAATGTTCCTTTTCACTCAATCAATTTTTCGGTGTAGCCTGGCGTAGGTGTAATGCGGTGGTTATGTAGTCGTAGATTCTATTAATACCATCGCATCGAAAGCGTTTAGGTATTTACTTACCAACTTTATTCATCCATAATCATTACCTACCTGTTTTAAATAATTAATAAATCGGATTGAATGGCCATGCATTGACTAGTGGCTTTCATTCTTCCTTTCAATCAATAATGTTAACTGTGCTAATTTTGAACCAGAAAGCATTGCAGATGAGCTAAAGCTTTTATCGCATGCCTCATGCTATTTATAACTACTCATGTCCATTTACTTGAATGTTATTTGGGCATTAATTGAACCATGAACGGTTTTGAGGCCAAACTTTTGAGCAGATTCACTGAAGACAAGGAAATGTTTTCAGAGATATCCATCTATAAAAAGTAATTACATTACGGAAAAGAAAATACCTAGTCGAGTTTCTTCGACATGAAAACTAGGGTTTCCTATTCTTTAGTTTACTATGATAAAAAGTAGGTTGGCCGTTGGCCCCGTCGATACAGCAACCCAAACCAAATTATGCTAATTTACTTTGCTTAGAATGCTATGTTTATGTATGACTCTCAATTTGTTATCTCCAGCTACTTACATTATTTTTTTTTTTTTTTGATAGTAAATCATTTCTTTAGTGATTGATTTGCATCTTTAGTGATAAATATTAAACCGCTACTATACTTTGTACTAGAGAGTTGCCCGGGCGCATAGGCCCCGTACCCGCCCTTGCCAGTAGCCAATAACCCCAGGTCCGTCCTTGTCCGTACTCAATGAGCCCGTGCCCGTTAAATGTCTAAGAAATGAGCCAGCGGGCACCTGTGTGGGCCCGTTAGTGCCCAAAATAGATTTTCAAGTGCATTTTATGACTGTCTGGCTGGTTACTTGGGGTTTAGTTAGACGTCATTTTTAACAAATTAAATCAACCTCAACAAAAATTATGATGTCAAAATGTTTTGAATGAAGGTATTACCTTTAGGTTAGCTATAATTACAAGAAAATTTGAAAATATCATGCTTATGGGCTCTTATGGACGCCCGCGGGCATAAAGAACAGAGTCCGTGCCCGTGAAAAACCGTCCTCGTCCGAGCCGTAGCCGCAGCAGGCGGGCAGCTGCTCGCATGATTCGCCCGTGCCCGTGTAACTCTCTACTCTGTACTATTATACTGGGGAGTGGGGAAGGTGTTTTGAGCAGCAGTTGGTAGTGCTAACTTGCTAACGTTCTCAGTCGCAGGACGGAGTAGTCCTTTTAGAATAAATACAGCAAATGGGAATAAGATGCATCGGTAGTTAAATATACAGAAATCCGAAGAGCCTTCTCTGTGTTTCAACAAAAGTTGAGTGGAACGCAGAGCTGATACTAACTATAAATTCGCAAAAGCTGGAGAGAATATAAACAATAAAAAGAATAGTAAAAATATTTTTAGGTCTATTCATACTTAACATGCTTTCAAACAAACGTTCAACATACTCGTACGCATTATTAGTAATATTATACTGCTTTTAATGTAATGTACTGGTGACTTTGAATATATATGAATGAGTAGCAGAGGCGATATTAATCGAAAACTGCTGCATAAGAAGCTGAGTATCTATTACTATCTATATATTTTTTTTTAATTACTTTCCTAAATTCCTTTTGATCTGGAATCTATTAGAATTTGGCTTTTCATGAGTAAGGATCCTTACTTTCTGCAAACAGTGAATATATAGCTACCTATAAAACTTTGGCTGGGATTTTTACACAAGAAAAAGTGTTTGGTGGCTATCACGATTCACGATCGCGCGGCTTCTACTCACTTTAAGCTTTACATGCATAGCAATAGCACGACAAAAGATCTTCTGGTGTGTTTACGTCGAGATTGTTATAAAATGGGTCAGACAAATCCAATCTATGAACATACTAGACCTTTGACCCCTGCTACGCAGGGCAAGGGAATTTTAA
>JABASI010000390.1:0-40637 GCA_019776505.1 Tomocerus nigrus | reverse complement strand
TTCCCTTGCTAAAGGAACTCTGACAGAGATATACAAAATTCATGGTAAATTCTATTGAAGGTCGGAATACTTCTAACTTCCTAGATAATTTATGACATCTTTTAGTCAACAAAAAATGCCATATAATACAACTAGTTCAACTTTCAACACAATTCAAAGAACATTTAGCATCTTTAACTGCGATAGGATAATAATATTTTGCAATATAGTTTCAAATATATAATGGTGTTATAATTATTGCACATTTTTGGCATAATTATGAGATATAACAATTACGTTCTTGCCATTTCTTTCGTATTAAGTTCAATGCAAGAGGTAACTGAGCAGTTTATTTTGACATAATCATTTATTACGCATATTATTTTCATGGCAGTAATTTTACACCCATTTGTCAACAAGATGCTATTTTTTTAGCTAAAAAATGTCATTTTGTTAGTAAAGTATTTGGAATGCTCCCTTGTTAAACAATTTCTGAGCAAGGTAAATTACCATATCAAAAAGCAACAAATGATAGCGTCTACTAACAATATCCACTTGAATGTAGTTGTATAACATATGTAAACTGATGTTTGACTAAAGAATTTTCACACATTGCAAAGATTTTCTAATAATACTTGAAGGTATAGGGAATGTGAATGGAAACCAAAGAATTCTCTTCGGTTTTAAGTTTCATTTGGAAGAGTTGTGTATGAGTGGTAGTGTTTTGTGCGTAGTAGTTTTCTTTTGATTTCCGATGTCAGTTGCTTGGTAGAAAAGTACTTCACACACATCTTCTCAACGAAACTCGAACTATAACTGAAGCTTAGTCTGCCGTTGAGCTGAAAACTTTAGCTGAAAAGATTGAAAGAGAGGAGACGCAGACGGAGAATAAGAAGAGGATATAAAGGACATGAGACATGAAGGGGGGAAAGAATGCGTGCCTTTGAAAACAATCCTGTGGTGTATTATTGCACTGTTTCATGGGAAGAAGAATCACATAAAAGATTTCATTATACAAACATGAATAGTGGAATAGGCTTATTTACAATATAAACTGTACAGTTGAGAGCCATTACCTGTGTCATATCTCTACTGCTCTGCAGAGAATCCTTTTCCAGCACTCATCATATACGTCCCATGTTTAAAAAATAAAATATTTACATCTCCATGCTATAAATAGGGATATATGATAATAATGTCACTACTACTGTACCTGTAAGGAAGACACTTAGATTCTATTTGAAAGAAAAACAGGTCGACAAGAAAATTGTGTGTATATCTGTAAATGTATGTAAAATGGATGAAGAAACAGTGGACACTTTAGGATGCATATAGGAGGAATAGTAAGGAACTCAATATGTGACTACTTAAGTCAAGCCACAATACAATCCCAATGCAATGAGGCTAAGTATGTTTGTAAAATTTTGGAAGAAACAGTGGACACTTTAGGATGCATATAGGAGGAATAGTAAGGAACTCAATATGTGACTACTTAAGTCAAGCCACAATACAATCCCAATGCAATGAGGCTAAGTATGTAAATGTAATAAAAGAGCATGTAATGATATCAAGTTCATGAGTTTACATTTCTACGTCTTTGTCTTCTTGCTGACTTGTTGTGTGTTCTTTACATATGCATCAGCATGTAAATATGTAACTACTACAAGAATATAAGCTACTACTGACTACCTTACTTTACTACGTTTATATATTTAGTGGCTATAATAATATGTACATTTTCAGCCTCCTTCCCTTCCCACTTTCTTTTGTAGTCAAAATCTCAAGAGATCTGAAATGAAATGCGTAACACGCAGTTAAGCTATTTTGCATAGTGTCCATGTCGTCCTCATCCTTAGACGACAAAGAACACTTAACTCACTGTGGAATTACAAATGTAAGAACTTTTACAACACAATGCAATACACAAAGGATGTGCACGTTTTAACTGTCGACTACTGCCACCACCATACCACGGCTAGTGCATCACACTATTAAAGTATTTATTCAAGTAGTCTTTCGATCTCCCATCACTTACTTTGTAGTAACTAAGCTTCCAAAAGGCTTAACTTAACAAGTAATACCCTTTGTGCAAGATAAGTCCTTGTGAGTTACTTGATGATAATAAATACGATCCTACATATATTAACTCCATCTCACAACTTCAAAAGGTTAAGGTTTCCCTTTGTAACTGATATGGCAATCTAATACTAAAGACACTCTGCGAAAGATATCGGATTCTAGGCATCACTCCATTGTTTTCTTATCTCAGTTTTATATCAGCTCCTTTGATATGTCCCCCTCGTTTTTTAAGGAAAATTTAGATAAATTATTATTATTTTTATTATTATTATTATTATTGTGGCATGTCTTCTCAAAACTAGTAAAGAAATCTAATAAAAATGTATTCTATTGCACAGGATGCAATAATTGGCAATTCTGGGAATATCTACATTTACTTCATCTACTAGTAGGCGTGGGACCATTACTTAATTAATGCAAATATAAAATGCAAATGCAGTGCAATTAAGAGTTAAGTAACAAAAGTAAATGTAAGAGCATTTTGGGTGAATATTTTAAAGTGCTCGCTACATATGCGCCCCCATCACAGTAATGATTAGTCCTAATTAGCGAGAAGATGTTATTGATGTGCAGAAAGATGTTCGTATCTACATCAGCCTACACATTTTGTTGGAAAATAGGGCGCCGTAAATATAAGTTGAGGCAAAAGAGCGTGGGACTCCTGAGTGTGTCTCCCTGCGAAGACGCCAACGTATTTAAACGTGTCGACTTCCTTTGACTCTTATACAATCCAGAAGAGAGTTAGTGAATTCGTTGATCTTAGTTTTAGTAATACTTAGTAGGAGTGGAAGTGCAGAGGAAAGACAAGTGATCGCATTTTAATGAGATTTTGTCGTCCCCCACTTGAAATTCACCTCTCGAGATCGCCTTCCTCTCGTTGACTTTGTAAGAAGGAGAGAGAGAGAGAGTAAACGAAGTAAGTAAAGGGAAAAGGAAAACTGAGTGAGGGAAGTAAAGTGATATGATGACAGGAGCACAAACTACATAAACTGCTAAAGTAAAGAATAAGTCAGTGCAGTGAGGCAGGCAGGCAGTGAGGCAATGCGAGGGTTGACTAATGTAACTACACTAACGTAAAGTAAAAGAGTGGCAGGGCACATGCACTCGCTCCTTCGCCTCTTCTCCGACAGCAACCAGAGCTAAATTAAATTAAAGGACTTTCCGAGGTGTGTATTACACTAAAATTCTCAATATTATGCCTAAGTATGTACATAGAAACAGATCCGTATCTTCTCCCTCTCTAAACTCATCTTATGTTATTATATCTATTTCATCTATGCGCTTATTTACTTACTATAGCATGTTTAAAAAAATCGTAGCACGCTACACTCCATTAATTATAAAGCTACAGAAGAATTTTGCTCTTGAACACGAAAATCAAACGGGGAAATAGGCACATATATCACGAAAAATAAACAAAGAAATAAGCTTTTTGGATTTGGCGTTAAAAAAATAACCAGCGTGCTTTAGGAGCTATTTTCTTGCAAATATACAAAAGTAGCTAAGGATATAGTTTTAAAATAAGCACTTTCATTAGTTCTGTCTGTAGCAGTTGTAATTTAAAGGAGAAAACAGGAGATGGGAAAAGACTGACATAGATAGTTAGGTTGAATGGATAGAAAGTTGTGTTCTGAAGGAAACTGTTTCTCATTGTCAGTGACGGTCCTGCTCTGACTTCCCTCGTAGGTGTACACAAAAGGATTCGTTCCTTTTCCAGCAATTCAGGGCATGAAGTAGAATAGAACAAAACAATTTTACTGCGAGAGGAGATCTGGCTGAGTCCTGCCGTCGAAAGACTCCTGCTCCTTCCTAAGTGAGCCAAATTAACGAATACTCATTTTTCAAACAAGCTGACTTATTAAAATTGTAGAGAGGAATGGGAAAAAGTGAAAGAGAAACGGCTAATTAATATAAATGCACTCTCCTCTGTCTAGCTACACGTTACGTACGTAGTCACATGTAGATCAAAGTATTGGATACAAGCGGCTTGTTAACAAGATTCATTTCCCTACATTTGTTTGAATACACACTCTAGCATTTCCTCTTCCCTTCCCTTTATTACTCCTAGTGATGGCTATGAATAAATTTCAGGAGTGCCAGCTCGGATGCTAAACTTTTAAAGTGAAGCTAAGTAAGTATTACTCATCCAACTGACGAATATAGAGCAGAATTTCAACTACTTACGTATATCTCTCAAAGTTCAACGTACGCTCCCTTTATCTACGCATTTAAATGAACATAATATGAATAATTAAGTTAATTAATCGGGTGAAAGGGCTAGTAAGCATATTTACAAGATCTTTGTAATTCCCAAATGTGCATATGAACTAGGATAGAGACAATAGACACTTGAATAGACATTCCATATAGTTTCTAAAAGTTTAGTTATAAAGGAAAATCCTTATCTAACAAGAATGGAGTATAGTAATATAGGAGAAATAATATTGAAGCTTTTGCCGGTAACCCCCTTGACGGCTCTTTATTCGTTGTGGAAAAGTCAATTTCTAATTTGTTCAAATAGAAAGAAAGTGTAAGAGAAAGATAGGAAAGTGATGAGATGAAGTCAAAGAAGAGCATTTCCAAAGTGACTTGGCTTTCTTTAGTGCTGGAAAACGAGACAGGGTCTGTAACATTAAAGACTTTAGATATAGTCCGCTAAGGGAAGATGCTACTATATTATTATAGGGTGATAGTAGTTTTAGTGTAGGAGTTGAGTTTGAGTCGACTTTCGACTCTCTGTGAACCTTTCAGAGTTGATGTTGATGTTTTAGTGTCATTCATTACCGGAGTGATAAATGAGTGCTCGAGTTGGCGTTCAACTGCCTTTATGTGTGCAATTGATTACAGTAAGTATGCCACTACATAGCTGAGTAGACACTACTGCATTGAATTACATTATATTGCCATGTTGAAAGCTACTCCACTCACTTCACTCTAAACTCAACTACAATACAGCCAGAGCCATGCTCAGATTCGGAGAGTAGGGAGTCGCGGAAAACCCGCATCCGTATAATAGCACTCACAATCAGTTAGCAGTTCTGTTATTATGCTACATCCATTACATTAAGTTACATTACATTACTACATTCACTTCCCTTACATTACATTAGATCACTTCATGCTAGTCGACTCATGGCTCCGGGGGTCAAAACGCATCGCCTCTCCTTCCCATTACTAAACTCACGCCACAATCATCTAAGTATTTTATTATGACTTCTGCCAACCCATTTACTTGTACTTTGCATTTATTGTCACACTTTACAGATTAATTCAATTATTTTCCAAACCTAGTTTCTGTACATTACCATTTTCCCCTCTATGAATCTTTAACTTTACACCAGGTGGGAAGTACATATACTCAGAGAAATTACCGTAATCATCCAACAATAGATAGAAAATCTAAAACATAGGTGCCGATATCTTGATTATAATTATATCGCTTTAGACTGTCAAACTGTCTATGTCTTTTGAAATCAGGAAGTCTCAGCTGTCCAGTAAGATTAAATTAATAAGCTAAAAACCTTCATAAACAGTTAATATTCAATACATGACGTTTTTTCTAGGTAGCAATCTAAATGTCTAATCTGTTGTACCTATCTTCATTATTTTGAAAAGTAAGAAAATAAAAAATGTGGCTGTCAAAAAGAATGTAGTTTTCAAATTAAGTATATTATCTTGCACAAAATAAGTGATTAATAATCACACAACCTAATAACAAAAGTACCTAGGTTGTTATTTTCTTTATTACTACAATGTCGCAATTTGGCCACACAGTAAGAGGAAGTGAAATAAAAATTACTGAAATGGAAAATTGAGGAAGGGCAGAGATGAAGTTAGGAAAAAAATTAGAGGATTACCTGTAGTGCATCTTTATGTGTAGCAAATGCAATATACCTTGCTGTTGTATTTGTAAGTAGTAGGTACTCTAATATTTGGTATTATATAATCACATGAAGAAAAGTGCCTTTCAGCGTTGCATTATAAATCTCGGTGTTGCTTGTGTCATGGAAGAAAATGAGAGAGAGGGAAAGAGTGTTGTGAAATTCATGCTTCTGTTCCTCAAGATTACTTATCTGTAGCAGAAAAGTTTTATGCAGACATTGGCGATGAAATAGAAGCAGATGTGTGGCCGCCCATCAACTACAATGGAAATTAATCTGCATCCTGTAATTTTAGTGAACATGTCTTTAGTTACATCTTGTTCACGATAAAGGTATGTAGTAGTGTAGACTTTTGCAAAACAAAACTTGATAAGTTAACTACATAATATGGTTGCTACCTATAAAAAGTTTTTATGATTAGGGTGACGTTAACAAAGGCAGGCCAAAGGTTGCCACAGGCAAATTTAGTTAATGTAACTCCAAAAGTTGAAAGTTGCACGCTGTAGTGCATTTCTAGGAAGTCTGACAGTTCTTGACTTTAGAGGACTACAAACATTCTTTGTAAACATATCTTTGATATAAAGTGAAACAGGTTATACCTATTGTTTAATGTATCTTTACATAGAAAACATTATTGAATTCTGAAGTAAGCAGATCCCCGTGGAGCATCTCTGCTTGACTGACAGATAGTGAGACTGCCTTTGAAGCTTGTGTGGTTTCAGAATTGCCTATTGCTCCATTTAATAAATATGATTGAACTTTTCTAATTACTAGCGTCTGGAAAGTGAAAAATAATAACAGTAATTCTTCATTTACTAAATAACTTCCGTGTAAATTCATACAATCATTGCATTGCAATTTTTGTATGAAATAAGGTTTAAAACAAACTATTTTTTTGATTTCGTAGCGCAACTACATGTTAAATTTGTTTTTAAGTGAGTCGTTTCTTTACTTATCAAATGAGAAATCAGGATGACGGACTACCTATGCACCTACCAAGTTAAGCTAACTGGAATAGGCGATTATCTCTGTATAATTTACTATAGAGAAGAAAGGGGGATTCTTATTGTTTCTAAAGTTTCAACAGAAATTTCTTCCTTGGGCTTTTCCTCCAAATTATTTAATAACAGTGTGGTTGCTCATAAAATGATTATAAAGCCCTAACGTCTGTACAACAGCTACTACCTATATATTTTTCCTTCTCCAGTAGACAATGTTATACATTGTAGGATTTATGAAGCTTAGAATTAAGAACAAAGAGTGAATCCTTACGTTTGTTAATGGCAGTACGATAAAAGACTGTAGTGTGGGAGCTTAGAAATAATATGGCTCTATCTGCACCTCCTAACATTTAGCCATTAACTGCTATAAGACGAGAAACGGAGGAAAAGAGTTAATACGATGGCAGCAATTCAACCAAGCTTATAAACATTCATAATCTTCTATTATGAGCCTTTGGAATTTTTAGTGCTGCCAGAAAAGGATGCCAAGAAACTAGATAAACAAATACATAGAGAAGCTTTACTGTCACATTTTTACTATCATTGTGACTTTAAGTTATTATATAAAGAGCCTTATAGTATATCCATATAATATCACTCCCTCACTAAAAGTTACCGTTAAGAAATAAAGCTCATTAACTTAATCTATAAGTCCCTCTGCTACTTATATTTCCACTCCTTTTAGCCTACTACAGCAATGTGCGTAAGAATATTTTATAATTTTATCAACTTTTGTCTTCTCTAGACATTTTGATACTACTAACATTGTTTACATGTTTACTCAGCGTTTCAAGACGTAGAATGGATGCCTGGCTCTGCTTATTAAATTAACCATGCCTCACTCAAATTAATGATGCTTGTCTGAGTTTTGATGAATGAAAGAGAAATATAGAGGTAACTCACAAAAGAGAGGCTTACTGCTCAGCCATATTAAATTCTTGTACTACACAAGTGATTTTTCGTATTACATCGAAAATAACTATAATACTCCAGCATTGATAATAGCAGTCTGATGGAAAAATATGGTGCAGAATTCTGCATTTTGCACAGGACTTTGTGTCATGTCCTTTCTGAACACATTTTTTTTCGTGCATTCGTATTGCTAAATCCCGATGCACTCAATCATTAATAATTGGATGATGAATGGGACCACTTGATATGTCACGTCCTTATTAACTGCTCTTGACTGATTATTTTCATGCCCTTCATTTGTCAGTCTTGTTTTTTGATTATCCACAAAATGACAGAGTGTACCTGCACAAATAAATAACAAAAAAATGGATGTTAAAAGCTTGTGCTATTTCATAAATGTCTACAAGAACATACAGGTTCGAAATGACTACCAATAATAATAATAAATTATCTTGGAAATTGAGTACAAGGGTATTTTATCCCAAGGCAATTTTTGCTAGACTTCTTGACATTTAGTAGCGTATTAAAACATGCTATTTTCAAGCTGTTTTATGAAAAGCTGTCAATCTGCATGTTCTGATGCGCATTTTCACTTTTTATTAGTTTTTATGTATTACTACTGGAAGGATGCACTCCAGAATATTATTAAAGGAGAAATGCAATCAGGGGATGAGAAACTAAAGGCTGAAGTGGGTTTAACTCGTTAGATTTATGGTAATTAATATGCAAATGAGAGGAAAACATAGATTTTATTAGCTTACGAGATGGAGGAAATGAACCTTGAAATGACAATGTGGAGGTATTCCAAACAGACAGATGCATACATGAATATAAATGGCACTACTAGATTTTGATGAGTTGTGTTTAAGTGATTGTTGAATAATGAGTAAATGACAGTCGAGCTGTGATAAAATACTCCTTTCCTTCGTACGTGACATGTGTAAACATCACATTCGTCTCCTCGCTGAATTGTTGACAAAGTAAAGGTATGCCATGCCGTGCGGATGGATGGATGATATGTGATTGGAAGTTAGGGAGGAAACTCGGTAGGAATTTATTCTTTTCCGTCCTATGTGTAGAAGAAGATTTATACTGGAGCTCACTTTATGCATGTAGAAAATTCTTGCCACCACATTGCATTTGCAATATCTGTGTCTGGTGGCTGGTGCCTTGTGGTGTTTTAGGCTAGGTATAAGCTTATTGTGATGAGCTGATAGTTGATAGATACCTAGTGCAATTGTTTACTGTAATACTATACTAGGAATCGTATGCACTGTTTTTATGTCTCGTGGAATGTTTGTGCTCTATTTATAAAGTATATATGTATGTAGAATGATAAAACTCAGTATCATAAGTGCTCTGTGTATATAATGTCGGAATATATAGAAATATGTGTGCAGTAGTCGTCTCCTCTTTATTATTAGTAGATAGTTAAATAGAAAGCGTAAAATTTAGAGCCAATTAAGTGAGAAATAAGGGAATGCTTGGAGATATAACTTTATTCAGTAAATAAATGGCTATGGTATGTTAATCTCGTAACATGGTTATGTATAGAATGATTAATTTAGGTGTAGCTATAGTATGTGAAGAGCTTAAACAGAGAGTTATGTGTATCTGGGACTGTTGTTGTCAAAGAGTAAAGTGAAGTAAGTATAAGTGAACTTGAGTTGAGTCAAGTGAACAAGGAGCCAAACAAGGTAATGAACAACGTGAGCACACAAATCCCCGTATATTTGTATAGAGTCGTATTTCTGTTTAGGATGTGTACATTGGTTGGGGTGTCTTCGGAGGCTCTATAAATATTATAAGGAGTCAAGCACAGTGCTCTCCGGTGAAATATGTAGAAGGGAAGAGAGTACAAGGCCAGGGAGAGAGAACAGTAACTGCCGAGTAAATGATGATATGGCTGATGTGATGGCCAATAGTCTTGCATACTAAATAGATCGTAAAAGCCAAGAGGTACACCTCGTAATTTTCTCTTGTAATGCGGTGCTAAAATCGAAATTCTATCGGCGAGACTTTGAGTTGGCTTAGCTTGGCTTCTGACACAGAAGAAAAAGTTCAACTGCCATAATATGTATGCCAGTCTATAGTAAAATAGATATTTTTATGGAGAAGTTGTCTTGTGTGCGTAGTAGTAGTGGGGCTCGGCCAGCAGCAGGTACTTACTAGTAGTAGTGTAGAAATGCAAGTGTATATTTTCATCTTGGATAATAAATAATATAGTTTGGACTTTTACTGCATATCTAATCTGATAATATGGTTATATCTAGTTAATGTCTTCCGTGCTCCTGTACTGTGTTCTATTTATGTGTGTTAGTTCTCCTAAATAGTAAAGCATCTTTTATATCCGTAGTTAAAAGTGGGAGAAAGGGAAATAGTGCACGAGGAGGAATGGAATAGAATTAACGAGTACAGTCAGAGAACGTAGTTAAGCTCTCTTATGTTCGTCGAAGAGGAAAGATTCTTGGCTGGAGGGATCGAGGGAGGGAATTTGATCAATAATGATAATTATTGTATAATGCATATGAAAGGTGTAGCTTAGTGTAAAGCTGACCTGGTTTGCTTTTGTACAGAGAAACTCCAGCAGACACACAGTGCAAAATGAATACAGATAGTTAGTAGGTAGGTACCTACACACACAGAGGTAGTAGTACCCAGTAGTGTCTGTCTGGTGTGTGTGTATTCTACAGAAAAACGATAAACTATACTAGTGCAAGTTGAATTGGATAGAAATTCGGGTTGGGAGAAAACTCATGACATTTTGGTGTTACGAGTCATAAAAGGGGAACATAAACATTTTTGTGAATGCTCTAACTTTTCTCCTTACTATAGTTTAGCCTCCTCCTCCTGTAAAAGAGAGTCCTGACTATTAGTACATAGACTTTCTTTCTTTCTTATTCGTGTTAGAATAAGGTATTACCTAATAGAGGATCACATTGTATAGACATGGAAAAAAAAGTAGGGATGTGTTACTTGTTACGTAAGTAATGTATGTATGTAGGCTACGGTACTTTATGTCAGTCTAAGTACCTAACGCTAAGTAAGCAACGTTGAGTTGAGCAGGAGACACGAAAGAACATGTCGAAGGAAAAGATTCACTTTCTGTAAAAGAGAAGAAGAAATTCAGAGGACGGAAGAGACAACAGGATTCATGTTAAAGACAAGGAATAAAGTAACGCGAAAATAACGCACAGAGCAAATAGTTCAACTTATTGTTACAAGCCAAGGTGTAATATTATAAAGTGCAACGTTCTTTCCTTGCATTCTATCCATCTATATATCTATCTACATATATTATGCTCCTTTTTTTCAAAGAATTAGATCAAGAATATATAAACGAATAGCTAACATTCTCTCTTTTTACTATCCACACATAAGTTACAGCCAGCCTCACTCACTCACGTTGTTAGCCTAACCTTTTTATATTTTTCACAGCCTGTAAAGATCCTATATCAGTTTCTGTGTCCTAAGTCCTATGAACATCTACTCTTTTAGCATACAGTATAGCAATGCTGTGATAAGTTGCGAAATAATGTTTATGCACGTCTACTATGCAGATAGTTTGTGTGAAACTCCTTTTTATTTCATTTATTGCTTTACGATCGCAGCTATAAACTATACTCTTCTCTTTCTACTGCAACGGCAATGCAATAGCATCCGACCATCTCACAGTCCACAGTTCAGCTACTCTCTCTCTCTCTCTCTACTTCACTTCAACTTCACTCAACTTCCATACCACTCCCGCCTGGTGACTAGTCACTAGCTAAAGAAGATTTCTTTTCCTTTCAAAGTAAAAGTTAAGAAGTAGTTCCGTTCTTCCGCTCGACATTCGTTTCTTCTGCCGCTCCTTCTCCTTCTTCGTGATCAGTGCATAATATACCTTGCTCTACTACTCTCATTCAATCCACCATATCTAATAAGCATTATAATGCTCTACATATTCTTATACTCTATATACTCTTATTATTACATCTGTGTCCGTGTTGGAAAGCTACACTTTCATTTCTTTCTCTCATGTAAAATCTACACCACCTACTTTTGCTTTCCCTAGCGGCACACAAAAGAAAACTCCTCTGCAAAAGAAAACCATTTTGGACACATGCATTTCGTTTCCAATTCAGCCATTTAGCAGATATGTTCTATATTCTCCGTTTCAAACATTATCTCCAGTATGTAGTTAAAAATTTAAATGAAAAGAAAAAGTTTACTTGGTAAATAAGTGAGGAATGGATCATTCAATTGGACACAGGGAAGTTTACTGATGTGTCTTCCTTCTATTGCATTCCTTTATTTTGTTGTTACAGGCGGGTGTATTTGCAATTCCCAGTCAAATATCATAATAATATTCTCTCAGTCGCAGTTAATGTTGTAATGTCATCTGAAATCTGAACAATCTGAAAAGATAGCAATACATAACAATGATAAACTATTTATCATTAAACCAAACGTACTATGCCAATTTGATACCCAGAAATATCTGAGATGTCAATTACCAACATTATTTTTTAGTATTTCGATAATTGATTCAAGTGACCGCTATCTAGCGTATTGCTTGGCTTTCGGAATTAATTGAATCTGACTGAACCAAATTTTGTATTTTGTTACATCATAATTTTTAAACATTTTCTATGTTTATCACCTTAAATTGTTACCAGTAATATGCGTAGCGATAACAGAAAAGGTAGTTCGACAATCAACAATCATTATCATTGGAACAAACAGTTTGGTTTTTTACATATTTCCAACTTTGTGTTTTCCAAGCGAATAGTTCTGTCAGGTGTCAAATGTATTTTGAATGAGAAGTACTTAGCAAGTTAGAGCCCTCGTAAAGTCGTAAAATGTGTTTATTTCTTTTGGATTTTGCATATTATGCCATTAGTAGAGTAAAAGTAAGGTTGGGGAAGGGGAAAACAGGAAAAGTTACTTTTACATAAGTAAAGTTTTCTTTTGGTTTGTAAGAAAAAACTTTGTTCTTTAACTTGGCTCAGTGTTCGTCTATTTTTGTGGTCAAGCATTATCGTATTTTTGGAAAGAGGCAATGTTCCCTCTAAGATTTTTGTCCATGGAGTTGAAAGGAGAGTTTGATAGAAAGTCTTTGCTCGTATTGTGGGTTTGTGGTCTGTTGGTCATCCCGAATACAAGTCGAGTCGGAGCAGACACAATAGAAGAATCAAGGAACACAGTGTGGTTTCGTTTGCTGTGCAGCTGACTAAACTGCAAACTTGGTCAAGTTTCTCTGCTGCAAAAGAAGTTTTCATATGATCTAACATCAGCTTAGTTGGCTTTAGCTCAGCTAACAATAACTAAGACCAGCTTGTGGAATTTGAAATTGCAGATCAAGAAAGGGCTAAACTTATACGCACTGAACAAGACACACAATATTATAGCGTACGAAAATATTTGTCGATGTGGATGTGCTACCCTTTTTCCTCTCTGCCAACTCCGTTTGTCAGCCTCAACCTTACACGCAGCCTGAAAGGGGAAAAAGCCATGTGCTAAAAATTCCCAGATAATATTATTATACTGGGGAAGATTCTCTATTAAAATTATAGAGAGACCCAAAAAAACGCACCAAACTAGCTCACCAGTATGTCTTTACTTTAGGATGTAGGTATCTCGTATGTATTTGAATTTACAGGACGTATACCGCTATACCAAAGTAAATAGTACAATACTAGCGAAATCTTATTTGAGGTCGAATACATAAGCATGTAGGAATGCACACTTACAGCACTGGGCGTTGAAAACCTTCCATACAGATTTCACATCTTAAAAAAATGAAAAATATCGTTTCAAGCTTATCGTAACTAAAATAGTTACTCCTCATGTATTATCGGATTTTAGCACCAGAAACTGGAATAACTATCTATCAATTGAGGGATAGTAATAAATTGCAGCACACAAAGAAATTTTCATTGGACCTCTGAACCCGAGAAAATTAATTTTAGTGTTTTCACGAGCAAGAAAAGTGTTTTGCTTCGTAGGGACTAAATTTGAAATAATCATGGAGATAAAATAATATCTCTAAATTAGACAAAATGAAGTTTTCGTGTGGTGAGTTGCCAAGAAAAGAGTGTGCTGTATTGGCTTCAAAGATTTGTAGAACTTGGAGCGCCAAACCCTGTAGACTGTTCCCCATGTGTTGGTTGGCAAAAAATATGAGAAAGTTCAAGGGAACAAATGAAGGCTTGAGGATATAATTTAAAGATATTTGCTTTAGAAAATGGCAAACGTAACCTACTGTCAGTAGATGGTCTTGACTGGTAAAGAACATGTACGCCCAATTCGGTTTATAAAATGTACACATTCCATTTGACGAAACTGAAAAGCAGATCTTAGATACACAGTGCGAGTAGCTTACGTAATATTTGAACTGTAGGACTCTGTGCTTTCTTGCGTATAAATGTGGCATCTCTATGCTTTGCCGCACATACATATCTGAACGCAATGTTTTGATGTAATAAAATTTCTTGGGCTATAAGATCAAGGCGGCTTTCACGAAATACTATAAAACCAATTTCTCATCACAATATTCCACTTTAGTCAAGCCAACTCCATTTTCTCCATTACCATTCCTCTGCTAAGAAAATAGTAAGGAAGAGGGAACTGACCTGTATGTTCAAAGTACGTAGCTCCCTTCTTTCCTTTTCTCTCTGTACATGTTTTTATAAGGTCTGTAGTATTTATATGGGAGTTAGTGGTGCCGCAGAAGAAAGCAGGTTACTTTTCTCACTCAGTTCGCTAGTCGACTCGCTCATATGAAAATCATCTCCAGAACAGCATAAGTGAAAGGAATGAAAAAGAGAGGCAACAAAGTAGACTCTCTCTCTCTCTCTACGATTTTCAAGCACATGGCCCTTTCATCTGCTTCAACTTGTACAGAACTGAGTCAACTGAAGTGAAAGTACGTGGCTATATGTTATGTTTAGTTAGCCTTATGATTCACAGAAGAAACAGAGCCGTCTACGACGAAGTACCTACTAGGAAAAGAGGCAAAGAAGGCAGATCTGCCCGCAGACACTCCCGACTGGACTCATAATACTTTGAAAGTGTACATATACATTCTGAAGAAGATTTTTCATATCTTAAAATATGAGTCAAGACTTCACCGTACATTTTAGTCGTCGGCGGCGGCGGCACGCTTTCGACTCTAGTCCACCTTTTACCTTTTCATCCAAATAATATATCTTTTTCAAAAAATCCGACATTCGGCTCTTTCTTTCTCCTAGTAGGTACTAAAATAAAGAAGTTACGTCATCCGCTACGTGGATGGCTTCACTATGAATACTTTTAAACTTCCCTTCCATATTTCCTTAAATCCGCTAAAAGTATTACACTCTCCTTGCAGTAAGTAAGCTACCAATGCAATTTCGTCATGCCTGACCGGACCTAACTGAAATTTTAAGGTATCTTTTGTTACTACACTCTTTTTTACTGTAGTAGAACTGGAAACACCCTCGGCGGGCTTACGGATCTCCAGCTGCATGACAGCTAATATTTAATTTCATAACCTTCTACCTTCCCCTTACATACCAAACTAAACTAACATATATTTTACATCTAAGACTTGGCAATCCACATGTCATAACTAACTTTTCACCAGTTTTCAGCCGAAAAAAAATGTTGCACACACCAGCTCATGTCTACATACTTATTAGTATTAGACTTATAATAATATTAATCTTGCATTGGAAAATAAAGTATATTTGTTAAGCGTGACACTGGAATTACGTTCGACAATTTTTCAAAATGACTTTTTTATTTTCTGACATGTTACTTTGGGTGGACATAATAAATTCATGGAATACATATATAGCAAAACAAATATATAAGTATAGTTATATATTTATGCTTCATCTCAATTTTTTCAAGCTCTTGGCAAATACCAAGTTGTGGACTATTTTTGAAAAATTTTGTTAACTGAAAGCGTACATAATGACTAAATTTCCGTAGGTAAATGGTAAATCTCATTTAAAGTAAATATTACATAGTATTTCAGTAGGAGGAAAATGTGTAGTAGCATAAGTTATTTACGTAGGTAAGTAGCTCCTTCAATTATTAAGTATCATCCGGAAAGGGATTAGGGATAAAGTTCTCTCTTACAAGATTTCTACAGAGGATAAAATACAACAGGAATAGATTAGATTTCCTGGCTTAAATGCTACTCTAAGGCTTCCGTCTCCGATCACGCTTAAAACTACGACTACCTTAGTGCTCTTACTTTTACTTTGTATTCCTTTCTTAGTTCTCAAGCCATAATCCTCAATCTCGCTCGTTTTGCTTGTACTCCTCTAAAGAGCCTACTCCTCTTTAGGTGCATTACTTGAACTTTACCTATATTATTATTACTCTAGTCACTTTGAGTAGGTTGGTTGAGTCGACTAGGATTCGATTCACTAATATCACACCAGCATACACCAGTTAGTAATTTCCTTTCTATCATCTTCTCAACTAATCTCAACTGTTGTCGAATGGGAAGAAAAGGAGCTAAAATAAAAGCCCATCACTAGTAAATATTAGAGCGGATAGGGATAGTGCATTATACATTGTATGTATGTACTACATACATACTTGCTAGTAGTAATAGTTAAATCATTTTACTCTATTTGGACATTAGTCTAGTAGTCTAGTTTCTGTCTGGTGCACTACGTATTTAAGTTACCTCAAAACCAAGGGTTAGTAGGTTACATGAATGTTCCTTAGCTAAAAGTAGTTTTCACAGATATGTATTACATGCTCTAGTGACTTTGTTCATGTTGTGCTTTTAATTAGACCCTTTATAGCATGATCATATATATTAACTATTCATCTCTATATAGCCGAATAAACGAAAGTCTGAGAATGGAAACTATGTTCAAGTCCTTACGTGGAACTTCCTCCATATCCCTTCCTCTCTCATTAAATAAAATGAATATTATTTGGCTGTTGTTAAATCCGAAGTGTGTATATTGCCCCTCATTTTATCAGCTACACTCCAATACTACGACATTCATACTATAATTAAGCTAAGTTGCTATTCTACACTCACATACCTTATATATACAACATTGCTGTTATATACATTAAACATATTTCTAGTAATGTAATGTAAACATAAGAAAATATTATTTCAGTTGATTTTAGTAAGATAACATGCCTGCAGTAATCCATAATTTGAAAGTGCAGTATCGTAGAGATCTAGAGGTAAGAATCAGAGGCGGGACTCATTTCATCGAGAGAGTACAACGAACAATAAGCCAGATAAGCAACAAAAGTAAAGTACATCCTAAAAGCAAGATGGAATTAATCCAAGAGCAAATTAAGAGATTGACCCCGTGCCCTTTCCTTCCCTCTTTACAAATGTACTAACAAGACGTCTCTATTGAAGCCACAGACTTACCTTGTACATATAAATATCTGGATAAAACTGCTGTATAGAATAATTGTAGGAAGACGCAGATGTAAGTAGTTAAGCGTCTAGACCAAAAGACCATCCATGATATCATGGGAAAATGAAAGGTTTCTCCTGTCGTCTCAATTATTTATGTTCTCTTGGTAAATGGAATTACTGTTATGCTCATATCGTATCATCTCTTCGCTGCAATACTTCAGTTGCATTCATTCACTTGGTTTAGTTTCGATTTCCATGCATTGAGCTTAGCTTGACACTGAGTGGCGTATATAGCACTAACTCTTCTAACATACTTAGAGCACTGTCATTACAACCAAACTCTGGTTATAACAAAAAGGAAACAAATTATCCATTAAAAAAGGGCAATGTAGCCTGACCATTTGCACAAGATCTGGAGAAAAGTAAAGAGTAATCGACTCATCTTTCATCTCTTTCTCTCAAACTAAGGAAAGGAGACTAGGGCAAGCCAAATTGGCAAATGGAGGATCCAGACCAACCACAGGGTTTTCTCTATTTTCCGTTTATTATTGATATTGGTGGACTGTCTTAATATTCTATTAGATAACCATGCAACTATATCCATATGTATAGTATGTACATGCACATAGTGGATGGTCAATTTTTTCTCTTTATAGTTTATAGCATTAGTTTGTGTTGGAAGAGATATGGGGCAACACTCATTGGATAGCACTTACTACAGAATGTTTACAATGGGTCAATAGACACTAGGCAATATTAGATAGTAAATCATGAAGCAGTGTCTTACCTATCTGTACATTCACAGGAGATGTTTAGGATATGTACACCTATATAGAGACATACATACTATATACTATACATACTAGTTGTGTGTATATAACTAATAGTCTCACTATGCTGATAAGCACACACCATAAATCACTCATGATCAGATATATATCCGACAAGTTCCCTTTCCACTTGCTTTGCGATTGTGTGCACTTATCTGAGAAGATAGTGGGCACAGAGAACAGTTTGTTGCAGTATTATGCAATTCGCAGTGAAAGTCTGGAGTGAAATGTGGAAATAACTCTTAACTGTTGTCTTGTCAAGACATGAAATGTTGAATGTCCGACTGACAGGAGGAAAGTGAGTGACTCGTACTTTCTTCCGTCTTAAATGCCCGGGCACTACTACTATTTAGATTAGATTCTATGCTTCCCACTGTTCTGTTTTCTGTATGCGCTTTACTTTACTTAATTACATTAGCCAAGTCAGTTGTGCTACTTGTGCTGTCTCGTTTTCTGCATTGAATTCATCAAGAGAGGATGCCCCGACATACTGAAACAGAACAGGAACTGAGTTGAACAATAGTTACTTACGGTGGTGGTGGTGGTGGTAGGGAATTTAATTTATCTATTTATTTCTCTCTCTCTATTTTCAGTTTGTATTTATGTGTAGACCACAAAAACCAAATAGCACATCTCATTTCTAGTGTATACCACAATAATATAATCTAATGTTTAAAATAGATAATGAATTGGGCCAACTACTCAAATTCACTTCCATAATAATAATGTCGTCTCTCCTCCAATATATAAAATAATATTATGATGTGTGTGTGCTCATCCCAAGAGACTTTTCTGTCGCTTCCTTCTCTCCACATTTCATTTTCCAGTAGAAACTATTTTTCAATTTTTTTCTAGAATAAAATAATGTGAATGTGTCTCAGAATCTGAATCACAATCACATCAGACAGAAACGAGGGAAAGGAGGCGGAATAAAATGAAGCCTCCGAAAATAATATTATAGTGGTTCTCGCTTTGGCCTTCTAACTTCTCCTACTACAATATACAACAAAGATAAACTCTCATTTGTATATTACTACAAAGGAAGAGTATAGAATTGAAGTGTATATAGAGTATAATAAGCGTATAGTAGTTGCATAATGTTCTATAGAAACTGCAGTTGCTTTTACTTATCTCTATCTTGTCTAGTTAGTTGACTGGTTGATTTAGTCAGCCCAGGCGGGAGCTGGACTGTCAACAGAGATTTATCAAAACAAAAGAAGAATTCTTCATAATGAAACTGGGTGAAATATGAGATTCTTCTGAGTATGAGGGAAAAAATGACAAGTGAGACTAGCCTACTATTCTTGCATACAGAGCCATTGTTTTTTGGCCCTTGTTTACCATTTTCCTTCCATACTCATCCAACTTGGCTGATCTAAAGAAGGAGTGGATGAGATAGCCAGGATATGAATATCATGTCTTGTCTCTTCTCTTCTTCTACATAACATACTGGTATGCTCTGTCTACTTTCGTAATCTATTGTTCAGATACGAGGGTCCTCCTATATATAATATTTCCTATAGAACCCGCATTTATATTCCGTATTCAAACTGTGCACTCTCAGACTGTGGAACATTACTATTTTCTTCCTAGGTCGTGTCTCATTCATCAAGCACATGAGACTTTATTGAGAATTTCCCAGTTTTTCGTTGGAGATTTTATTTTAGGCGCTAGATTCTTTAAACTTAGTACAACTCTACTTGTTCACTATAAAGACATACTTATACTTGTGCTATATACTTATGTAGTTTTTGTATTAGAGATAGATAGAAAGCAAGAGCAGAAATGATCTGATATGCAATGCAATTGATGTGAAGCAACCAAGTAGAATTTCGTTCACTGCCTTTGCCTACATATAGTTATCTTATGTAGATGTACTTTTATGTGGCCAACTGAGTTTAAACCAAATGAATACATACATATAAAATAGGTGCTTATACATTTATTTACTACTCTAAGCCAAGATAAAAACTACTCATTCTTTCCTCCATTCTTCCTCCGTATTTTGATGATAAAGAGAATTTATTCTGAATATACGCAGAATTTATATTGACTACGTGTCTGTACTCTCTGCCTATACCACTTGGGGTTTAGTCACTTCTCCTTTCTTTTTCCTAGAAACCCAAATAACTTTTTTGGTATTATTTAACAATTGACATAATTGTAAGAGATCCAGGAAACAGTGATGATAATAATATACAACTCTCAGCATTAAATTTTGATATCCCTTACTGACAAAAATCCTTAAGTATTAATTCGCCAAGAGAATTGATTTGCCGTACTGTAATGCTTCATACCTCAGGACTACACTGTCATAAGAAGAAAACGGGAGCACAAAGAAAAAAGGTAACTCACGTTATTGGTAGCTGAATTTTTAAATGAATTTTTTTGTCAGATATTCAATAAACTACTTTTACATGGCTGGGAGCATGAATTCTGATTTGCTTTGGCATAAGTTTCTAGGGGAGAAAAGGAGTCGACTTTAGTTTGGTTAACGTTCTTTCTTACTAACAATGTGACATGCCTAGATCTGTCTATGACTACGGGGAGTGGCAAAGTCTTGATTATATTCGTGGGAATTTACAATCTCCATTGTGCAGGTCAAATACGTTCATTACAGCGCTGTCAAGTCAAGGGAAACTGCATGTTTGTAGTGTATAGGAGACGAGGAAAAGTTTGCAAAGTCAGATGACTATTTCACTCCTACTTTCATTTTCTGTCTACATTTGAGTTAGAATGCACAAGTGTTAGGCATCTACATATTATAACAGTTTCCTTTGAGCATAAAAACTTACGGAGATGCACCAACGTAGTCCACCAACAAAGGAGGAACACTTTGTAGAGGTAGGTACATTATTTATACAGGTAGCTAGGCATCCCTCTATATTATTCATTGTATAAGAATGCATGTACAGATATTATAGCAATGAAACTAGCAAACATTTCCTTCATGGGAATACAAGTTAAGAATAGTGTGTAAGAAATTCTTTATTGGTAGAGAAATACAGTTTTTCTCAAAGGAAAAGTTTCATTGGGACTAGCATTAGTTCGCCTTTCATTTCAACGCACATTTTATTTACTTGGCTATAGATACTTTGTGCGTTCTAGTACTATACACACATACACACAACTGAGAATCCATTGGTCTCTGGTTGGAGAAATACACAAAGTTAGATTGAAGGCAATACTAATGTGCTTCTGCTTCTCTCTTCATAAAAATGTGCGAGAAAAGAAATTCGAGTGTATTTTCAAACGGATCGATGAATGGAAAAGAAAAGAGAACAGATGAGCACTGAGTTAAATGCATAGACACACACACACGCATATAGAATCTGTAGAAGATTTTATTATACAGACGCACAAGATTTGTATAGTGTTGAGTTTGAGTAGGAAAGGAGAACCGCAGTTGAGCTGAGCTGAGCCAAAGCAAGCGGTCTTCAATTCACAAGTTAAATCTATCCGCCAAGAGGATTACTGCACGGGATGCCCTGTAGTGAAATATAATTCTTATTAAGACGATAAGTAATTCTGTAAAGTCGAGCTTGTGTGTTCCTATAGACTCCCCGTCGTCAATCCCCCCTTTTTAACTTTCCACTCAATAGTCTACTACGACTACGACTCACCAATAACATGACTATGACCTATAAATACCCTCTGCTATCAACTCAATTCTAAATGATATTTATTAATATCCTTCTGTGATACAATGCACAAAAATTTTCCTTGGCAGTATTTAGACCACTCATCATCTGAAATATTATGAATTGTTTTATTCTGTCTGATACAATTAAAATCATTTGATAGACAAATTATTCAATATCCTTCAATAATGTCTCAAAATATCTTCATAAAGCAAAGTGTTTTTAGTTTTGATTCTAATCTAATTAGTAAATAATAAGAAATTATTTACCAGATAATTTTTAAAGGAACTAATCTAATTCTATAAAAAAAATAACATTCTACTGTAGAAAAAATTCAGGTCTAGTATAATAGTGCTGAGGAAGGGATGAGTACACAATTTTTTGGTCGTGTATATATGTAGTACGTATGTACAAGATAATAATGTACTGTGTAGTGTCTGTAAGTCTGTACAATGTTTAAGATAGCTATGCGCACATTCGCACTATCTTGAACATGGTGTATCTGAAGTTGCTACAAATAGCACAGATGTTAGTCTACAGTAAAAACAGTATAAGATTCTGCTTGTATGGCAATTTGGAGATATAGTATACAAATAATGGATGCTGGATGCGTTGCTTTCTTTTTTGGTTGGCTCTGCTCCTTGACTAGAGTTGACTTGACTGACTTCTCTCCTAATAACGGCAAGTCAAGCTTTAAGAGGTAATCAGGAAAGACGAAGACGAAATGGTGTGAAGTAGTAAACTCAGTGAGAGAATGCAGACACTTGAAAGTAGTGAATAGATGGGGCCGAGTATATAAATAAGTACATAGTAGTGAATGTAAAAGGTAGCTACATGGGATACTATTATTATTAGAGAGGGAGAAGCCATATATAGGTATAAACTATTAGGGTGCTATTACACTCCGGCACTAAGGAAAGGAAGAGAAAGGAAGAAGGAGAAAGCTTTCGCTTTGATTTCCTAAATTAATGCAGCGTGACACGTAGACGGGAATGTTATCGGTTTTTCGGATTTCTTTTCCTATTTTCGGTGTGGATGTGCTAAGTGGGACGGCGGGTCTCTCTCTATAGTTATTAGTAGGCTAGGGAGGGAAGTGAAGTGTGGGCATTGGCGTAAAGTGAACTTTAGTGTATTGGTGGGTGAGGGAAGCCAAAAGGAGACAAAAGCAGACACACACACATAAGTATACATTCGAGAGAGTAAGTAGAGCCAAACCAATACATCCCTACTACTCCTCACCTCCAAACTAGGAAACGGGAGGAAACGGAGTTAAATACATAGATCAGCCGGCTAGAAGATGCCAGTTGAAGCCAAGGGAGAGTAAGTAGAGAAAACCACATAACTGTCTTTTACTTATACCATACGTATGCAGTTTAACAGAGTCTCACAGTGAGGACTTAGGAGGAGGATGGAGGACCTCGAAACTTTCTCCCATCTTTGAATTTGGCAAAGTGCTAACTAATAAAATGTGAGAGTAAAGCCATGGCAGACTTTTTGGTTTCCTTCTCTCTCCTTTTGAATTCATTTCACAGAGCTAACATATATTTACATTCCATTTAAACTTCAAAAGCTCCTTTGTTATTTAAATTACTTAGGAATACAATCCTCTGAGCTAAACTCTCATTTTTCTTTTAATTTCTCTCAACTTGACGTAACTCAACGAGACTTCAGATTGTTTTTGTTTGCTTTTTATCTGAAAATAAAGGATCAGGGGGAAAAAATCTTTGTGGCACATTTTTTCCTTGCTCAACTGTAATTTAAGACTTCCTAAATTTTTCTCTTTGTGAGAAAACTCGCATCGAGCAGACATATACGAGCATGTTCCTACGTAAATACATTAGTAGAATCTAGTAGGCACTGCTTCACACTAATAAATTCAACCAGTAGTCACTATTTATTTTAGATGCTACAGTTAAGAGTATGTTGTTCGGAGACGGAGACAGTCGGGTGTTTTAATTTTCCTGGTTCACTTGCCCTGCCCTGGCTACTTTCTTCCTGTCTCATTCACATCTAATATAATATATACCAACAGCTCAGCAACTTGGCTTTAGATTTGGCTCACTTTCACTTCTGTCTTGTTTGTGCCTTTTGAAGCTTGAGGGATTTAAGACTTTCCAGACTCTCGTCCAGAATAAAAAGCACGGAGTGTAGTGACTGAGCCAAATCAAGTCAACCTACTAACCATAAGCATTTTTCACTATTTTACCATTGCACTACACAGACACACTATACAGACAGACATATCAAAGAATTCGTGCTCAACTCCTCTGGACTGGATTAGTAAATAGTAGCCCAGTTTCCGACTACATACTACAATGTACTATTTATATAGCCAGACACACACTCATGACTAAATACTTAACGTCCTCTCCATTCGTCGACATGCGACTAACTATGGTGATGGTGACACTTCAGTTCAGACTGTCTGATTCTGGATGAAGAACGTGCTAACAATAAACGAACATTTCTATTTACCCTCCTATTAGCTACCACTTTCGTAACGACGTGACACGTTACGTCAATTATTTACGGCATGATTAAGCCTTTTCATATGTCGTGATGCACTACTTGCTCAGCAGTTGGAACCGTCTATTGTGCAATGGAAAATTAGGGATATACTATTACAAATTGTAGATATTTGGATTTCTTCCCAATTTAACCATATACATGCTCCCTTGAAGTGATTGAAGAGGATATTAAAACTACTAGCACTCAATCAAGCAGTTATTATCTGACAAATAATTAACAACAGCCCAGTACCTATTTAAATAGTAATAATAACTCTTTTTCACCAAATGGGAATTGCCCAAACACGGTATGACTTTCACAGATTCCATATTATGTGCCTAAAATCCAAGATCCCGACAATTAAATATTGGGAATTAATGAACGCCAAATTCTGCACATTTTATGCTTGGCAATGATAAAAATTTATCGTCACCGTACAAAATTGTAAGCGTGTGAATATTCAGCGTAGAAGATATTCAACGAAAGTCATAATTCAACTTTTATAAGAATTCTAACCACCAAAGAATATGTCACAATGTAAACAGGTACACTAAACCAACCCAAAAAGAGCATCTTTGAAGTAACAAGACATAGTGGCACGATAGTTTGATATAAAAAGCTTGGTTAAACCAGTATAGAGAAACTGTAGGAGTCATCTTTGAGATCTTTGCATTATTCGTGAAGAGTGAAAGTGCATTCATGTATTTTGTATGTGAGAGAGAAAGGCAAAAAGTCTTTGATGATCAATGGCCCAAAACAGGAATAAAGAGAGTATGTAGCGTATAAAATAGGTACATAAACAGATAGGTACTATAAAAACAACTGCGAAGTGAGTGAAGTTGGTAGGTACAGTTGTAGAGTTTGGAACTCGTATGTACTTAGTGCCCAGTGTGTGTTATTGTGAGTGAAGCCCGTTGTGCGTTCTTTTATACGATGTACCTACTGTTTATGGTTGTTTGCTATATGAACTGACTATATAGTTTAGGTGTTAAACACACACTGAGTTGTGTTTATACGGGTTTATTTTGCATATATCACTCTAAGTTTGTTATATGTAGCATGTTATATTATATGAAAAGTAAAAGTTGAAGAATGAATTGTACGGGTGGATCCGTTACTGAGTGCAAGCAGAAAAAGGCAAATAACTGTACTGGCAGACTATCCACTATGAGTAAATATAAAAGAATGTATGTATGCTGTGAACTGTAAATAGAAAGTTGTGCCAAAGGTGCATAGAACGCTAGTTCCTCCTAGATAGACTCTGTGTATTGTTGTGAAGGTATGGGAAAGGAAAAGATTCTCAGCGATTGCAACGGCTTTCCCAAGAAGAAAGTATACTTTCAACGCAAACCGGTTACAATATTGAACTTCTAGTTCTGCTTAGATGTTAGCTATGTACATACATTACTGCAGTCTTCACCTTTCACATCCACTAAAGCACCACACCAAGAATTACATTCATACACCAAGTAGAATGGATGCTAAAAAATTCTTTTAGCAATGCAGCTGCTTTCACTAATGCCTATCTGTGAAAGAGCGGCACACACACCTTATTTCCTATGTCTGCTACAATATAAACACTATAAAAAGTACATACATAGTTTGTCTCGTTGGAATAATACATAAATGGATAGCACAACTAAATTTAGATGTTCAAATATTATTTACCTCAAGTCGGCTACATACTCCTTCTACTCAATGATGATAGAATGAAGTTATTTTGAAAAGAAGCAAAAAGAAACTCGTCTTTCTTCGCCGAGTCCAGGTTCTTCTATAGCCCATCCTGCGATTTTCTAGTGACAGGAAGCCATTTATTGAGACCCTAATTCATTACATTTTTTTCACGCCTGTCATTATGAAGTAAATATATAGCACCAATTGCAAAATTCCGCACACAAGCATTAAAAAAAAACCTTATAAAGCGCACATAATATTCAAAAAAGTAAAAATGCAAAGGTGTCATTTTACATTTTGTTTTATGATAATGATCATATACTTGATTTGGCACTCACTCAATGAAAGTGGGTAAACAACAATGCATTAAGAACAAAAGACGATTTCTTACGGAACTATTTCTTAATGGGAATATCAATTCTCTGGGCATGAATAAGCCATTGTACCATAAGGCATAGTGCTTTCTAAACAATGCAAGAGTATTAGAAGAGCCAACTGTGATATTATGAATCGGAGAGAGGGAGGCATGAGTAGGATTTATGAATGGAAACTGATATTGCTTTATTATTGTGAAATATTGTTATCAAGAAGTGAGCAAACGGAGAATGACAACAGAATGTATGTACCTATATTATCTCCTTGAAGAACTCCCATGTGATTTTATAATAAACTTTTGTGTTTGAATATTGGTTTTCTGTCCATCTTGTTACACAATAGAAAATTATACTCAGTAGAGTTGCTATTATTGTCTCCTGCGCTCTGACTGCGCTTTCCGTGAAAAGGATTGAAAGAAGCGGATGCATTGTGCTGATACAGATACATACATTAGAAGGAATAATGAAATCTCTTACATTTGTAAATAGAAAGCAAAGTAACCTTTCTTTTCCAATTTGGCTCAAGTTGACAATACACTCAAGTCATATTATATCCGATTTGTGCTTTGTAGCTAATATAAAGTAACTTTTACCAATAAACCATTGAAAGAGAGCATTGAATCTGTTATTTTCTTCAGAAATAGAAAATAAAGGAAATGCGCAACTTAATTTCTTAAGGAAAAATACATTATTATCATATCCTCGTTATACTTATTTCTTGTCTCACATTTATGCACACGTGCTTTTAAGATTTCCACCAAAGGACTATTTTAGTATTGCTCTATCTTCATAAATACTAATGTGGATATTGTTCGCCCAGAACAGTAGAATATTTTTTTATTTTCCTCCAGCAGTGCTTTTGTTGTGACTTGTGTCTTTTATAGCGGATTGTCTAAAAGTATATTGATATGCACACGTGTAGTATCTATTCTGCACAAAGAGACACAATAGAATATCCACATTGCGTATTTATATATATAGATCATTGTTCAATGCCCAAGTGGATTTGATTTCTATTGGCCTACCTAGGTAGTTATATCCATTCTCTTTTTCCATCCTATTTCTATTGGCTGGCCATTATACTAAACTAAAGAGGAGTCAGAAGAGAAAAGCAAAGAGGACGTAGGCCATAGGATACATCAATGCCATCGGACTATCTATATTACTGGTGCTTATCTTTTGTTACATTATTGTATTGTAGTGTTGGCCACGTTGTGTATCTATGCAATGTGGCCACCTACCTATCCAGACTACCTACCTACTTACATTTAAAGCTTACAGCCCTTGAATTTACTACTGTGAGACGTTCATTGTTCACCAGCTATGCTTGTATGTGTAGGAGACGAGAGGTGGCCCGATAAATGTCTTTCTGATGTGACTTTTCTCAGGAGGAAATTGAATGAGCTCAACTGAACTCAGCTATACGTAGCTCAACTCACAATTCGCTTCAGTTCAGTGCAGGCCATGGCCAGGGAAGTCAGAATCAAGCCTGAAGTGAAAGTGAGCCAACCAAACTAAACCAAAGAAGAAAAAAAAGCCATATATTTATACTAGTATGACTATAGGACAAATTATTATATATACTAATAGCTAAATATATATATATATATAGAAATTTTAGATGGTGAAAGTCAGTGCCACTTTATATATGGAAAGCGTAACTGAGCTGAAGTAAATAAAAGTGAACGAATGTGATGCAATGACTAGGATGTGAATGTGAGCCAACCAAACCAAAGAGCTTACGTTACGTTTTGTTGTTACGTTATGTATGAATCAAAGAATATACCTTATAAAAAGTTCTCTTTTTATAACTTTATATATATTCTCTACGTATCTATTTGTAGCATACCTATACGTTTTAATGTTTGTGTACTTATAAGGATGTGTATAGGTATATACTAGGGAAATAGAGACACCATAATAGTAGCTACCTATAATAGTGTATAGAAATGCATTGCATTCATTCTGGACGTTTTCGAGACTCTTTTCGACTGTACTGTGTGGCTTTCTCCGTGTTCAATCCATTGAATGGTGTATTATAGTTAGGTAGGTGCAGTGCATTGGCCTGAAAGGACTATGTATGGCATTTCAACTCTATTTTCACTACAATAGCATCCTTATTGTGTCCGTATGCAATAGGAGTTTCACATAGATAAAATCCTCACACAGACTGCATAGTTACGAAGTATATATGGATTGCGATATGAATTCTGCCACGGACTCTAGTCTAGTTACATAATGCACGAAGGACAATTCCATGCAACTCCTCGACTATCTCTTCAACGAATGAAGCTGGATAGAGAGTCTTTATGGGGAAATACATTCTAAATGCTCCGTGATATAGTTTACGTTCTCTTATTTTCCTTTCCCTTCCTCATGCCACACTGGGAAGCAACTACAGTAAATAGGTATCAGAATGGCAAGAGTCCAACTCAATCCTTTGGAAATCTACCAGCTCATCGAGAGCAGAAATCAGCAAGAGAATAAAAGCTTCCAAGCCAACCTACATTTCATACATAGGTAGCACACACAGAGACGAACATTACACAACCATACAAGAAAACTCTCTCTACCAATCCTCATACGTAACTTTTCTAACTATATGTAGCTATATTTATAGTCTATTGCTCTTACGTTGCCTAATAGTAACTGTGTGGGAATCTCTGTGGGAAATAGAAGAGCTTAAATAAGGAAATCGTCGGAAGACTATTGTTGCATGAGAAGCATCACAATGTATTATGTATTATTGATTCCTTAGTCAATATGTTCACACATATGTCCTGTAGCCAATGCTCTAGATAAGAGAAAGCATTATGTCCCCTTGTAGAACAACACATTTGAAACTGTGCATGTGTTTTGAATTTACATACCTACGTACTTACACTCACTCTCATCTGTTTACCCATATCCTGCCAAAAAATCTGTTTTCACACTTCTCTCAATTCTTCCTCCAAATAACTAACACAGCTCACCCATTTCACTAGCTAAGAGAGATCCACATTGTATTATGCCCAAGTAAATAAAATATAACTTTAGTTTGTGAACTGTGAACACTGTTACGTCTGCTCCTTAGGGAATAGTACCTATGCATCAATTATCTACTAAGTGTCTATTTTAGACTTCTAATATCTTTGAAGTGTTTCTCCGTAAATTAGGTCATGGATGAAATTGTACTCTTGGAAAGAAGGGCACTAGATGTTGAGAAACATTCTACGGCATTGGCTAGGAAGAAATGACATTTTCCTTTTCACTCTCAACACAAAAGGTTATTTTCAGACATTCCTAAGAAATATTGGATGAGCTACTGAAAAAAGTTTTCCCTCATAAATACCAAGGGTAAAATTTCGGGGAAATGTTTACAGCTCGATGCAAGTAATTTGTTAATATAAGGTATACCTGTACTTATTACGAATTTTTTACAATCTGCTTTCATAAAAATAGTGCGTTGTTTGATTTCTCGTGAATTCCATCTTAAATGACATCTTTGTATAGGATTTAACTGAAAGGTTTTCATTCTCTAGAAATAAGTCATATTGTTAGTTTAAGGAGATGACAGATTTGTAAGTCGTAAAGTCGTAGTCATAACATAACTATTATGTTATGTGTTGCTCAACTATTACATATCTACTACAGTGGAGTGTTTCTTCGAAAGTCTTGACAAAGGTATACATTCCAATAAGTAGACATGACAGTTCCTGAGTACATACTAAACAAAGCCAAAACAACTTTTCCAGAAACTAGGATATTGTCATATGTGAATTGTCTGCTGCTTTTCTGTGTTTTCACCTCCCGTTTTTCAAATAATGTCTTATAGATTACGGAAGAGACTGCCAACTGATATAATTGTGGCTCTTAGATACCCCGCTGCTCGTTTATTACCAATATCATCAATAAATACTGTTGGCATTTAATTTCGTGCCAACGGATAAAAAAGTATGTTATTGTAATTTTTCAATGGAGCGAGTTAGTTTTGGGTGATTTGGCATTTGGCATGTGAAGTAAAATATTAGTGTGAAGATAAATTTGTTGTAGAAGAGGAAAGGGAGTGGGAAGTAGCCCGGGAAGACAACAAAGGCAATCGAAAAGTGAAGATAAACAGAAGCAATGTGATGTAGCCAAGTTAGTGTTAACTCATGCCGTCGTCCATACTACCAGAAATATAGTAGATCGTCCTAGTAGTGTATAAGTCACGTATAGTGTAGCAGACAGGAGTGGGTCTCCCGGCTCTGCAATTCACTTTCACATTCAGTTAGGTACACTCAAAGAAAGCAAACAAAGCGATGGTGCTTTAGAAGTCTGTACGGGGAAAGTACAGAGAGAGAGAGAGAGAGATAGGAGTGTACCTAGCGATGAAGTTTCCGCGTTCCAATTTACTTACTCCGACACAGAAGAAAGAAAAGGGAAAAAGATGCAGTGAATATGTAAGAAGACTATAGTTTGCACATTGCGTCTTACTTAGATCTTGGATAGTAGTTAGGTGCGGCACTTTTTCTTCTAGTATTTTGCCAGGCATGTGCTCCTGTCTCTTTATTTACGTAGGAGGAGATGTTCTTCTTCGTATAGAGCAGTATGTTATGCATGAGCGTTGTAATCTTATGTACATACGTCCACAGACAGATAGTTTTGAGTAGAGTTTATCTGTGAAAGGGAAGCTACTGAAGGAGAAAGAACAAGAGACAGACAGGGAGAGAGAGAGAGTGGAGCCATAATGCTTTCCAAGTTGAAATGTTCAATGTTTACATGTGCATAGATTCCAAAGTTAAGCTAACATTTGTGCAAAAGCATATTATAGCATCACCCGTCTTAAACGTCATTCCTAGCTATCTTTACTTTTAAAATCAGCTATTTACACACATTGTAAATAGGTAGCTAGCATATAGTAAAATGCACGTTGGCGCACTTTCTTTCTCCCTGCTACTTAAAATTCCTATATGTATTAGTTTGATCTCAAGAGGAAGAATATAATTGACCCCCGTCTTTGTCTATTTCCTTTCTTCATAATAGTAGCTGTTTATTGGATGCATAGTATAAGACTAAACTTTTATTGACAAGGTGTTTCTTTGCTTTTAACTATCTCCCCCTCTGTTTTCCTAACGCTAGTGCATATTTAGACATTTATCTGCTGGAAAAATATAGTAATAAGAGAGAATCCCTAGAGTCCTTTTAAAAATTCCTCTGTAGTATTCCAATGTGAGTTGGAGAGGGCAGGGGAACATTTCATTTCACTGTTGAGTTGACCGGGAGGCTTTAAATTGAGCAGATGCAATGATGCAAACGTGTGTGATGAGAAATATAGCGTGCAACGATGCATCACCGAACGACACGACAATTTCCATTTGAAAAAGTAACTGTAAGAAAGTGAGATTCAGTTTAGTGAAGATGAGGAGAAAGTAAATTCGTTTCGAAGCCTCTCTCTCACCCACATCCACATCCACATTCACCATTTCACAATTCCTCACACAGACACGCAGGATTCGGAATGAAGGGAAATGTCTTTTTTGAGTGGTTCGTTGTGTGCACTGTATATGCACAGTAGAGCATGCATCACTGGACGAGTGGGCTCTAGATAAAATGGAAGAGAGAGAGAGGAGAGTGGGCCACTGAGTTCCAGTTTGACTCAACTCGTGTGAGTGACTGAACAGAAGGGAGAAAGTCAGTCGACTTTCCTTAAACTTAACCAGTTCACTTGAGTAGTAAGTAAAGACGGGAGTCAAGTCAAGACTCACTAACTGTTCTAGCCATCCAAACCAAACTAAACGAAGGCGGAGAGGAAAACATGGAGCCTTACTACTTTAGTACTCTCTCCAACTAAACTACAGAAAGGTTCAGTGGGGAAAGTCGGAGAAAGACAAGTTCAATTCCTCGGCCCATCACTATCTCTATATATCCTTCTTCTACACACTTACACACTTTTCCTCAATGTCCAGCCGCTATATCCACGTGCGTATATCATTGAGAGAGTTGCTGACGTGCCATTGTAGTGGCTGTGCTGTGCATTATGTAGTGGTTCAACTCAGTCGTGCTTTTTCTTAAGTGCCTTCCACACTCATAGTCAAACATCCACATGCCCAAGGACAACATTACTAGAACAAGACAAACTCTGTAATGTTACTGTAGGAGAAAGTAGAAGTAGCCCAATAGACTATATCTACATAGCCACTAAGTAGTTATATATATAAAGTGTGTTTAGTATAAGAGTGAGGATGCAGGCAGGCAGGGCAGGGGCAGCTCCTGGCTTGGCTACACCAGACGTCGTGTCTGACTTGACTGGATAGGGCAAAGGAAAAGAGGAGAGGCTTCTTGGAATTCCACGTCTACGGAATTACTGCGTCCGGACGTACTTTCTCCTTACTCTCTTTGTATGTATGAACTGCAAATACATGCCATACACCAACTAAAACAAACTTTCCACAATTTCCCAAGTGTTTCTTGAGGCTTTGACTCTCTGCCACTGTCCGTAGGCAATTGCCATTTTCGACTACATACTACATATACCATGTACATATAGAAATATTATATAAGAACAGAACAGCATTCAACTGCATAGATGTACTACGCTGAAATAAAATAACATCCATCACTAACTATTCTAAAGGAATAAGATCTATGAGACTAAAGCTAACGTTAAAGTTCTTGTATCATCCTTTCACTATTGCCTATTTATGCATGCACATCTATAATACAATTCCTGCAGCTGCATCTACATTTAAACTCCATTCGTCGACCAAGTTACATTATACTACTGCAGTCTTCTCAATCTGCTAAAATTACATTTTTCGAAGACCCTAGATATTTACTATCGTTTTTTGCTCCATCTTCAAAAGTATCGCTATTTTATCGGCATCGGTTTCCTACTTTCCTTTATTAGCTTTATCTTTGAGTCAAGATATCTGTAGCACTATGCTGAAATGCAATAAGACTAGGAATGCAATAGCGTGGGATGAAATGTGATAATCCATGTACGTTCATACAATATCTATTCGGGAAATTGGAGTCAAGCTTCCTACCTCCTTTATTATTCTTTGAACTCTTCATAGTTTCTTTTAGTGCACTCATCTTCTATTCGAAAATAGAAAGAGGGAACATAACACATATTGTCTTCTTCAAAGGATAAATTGTCTTCTGCATTTGGAAAATCAAAAGTAACGGGATACAAGCAAAATATCTGTGTCAGGTTTCTAACGAGATATATGTAAGTATGGCAATTTGGTGTTAAAATTTAGGTATATTATAAGGATCTAAGAGTTTTATAGAGATTTTCTATACAAAATAGCGTTAGAGAACACTTCTGGCTATATGCTCGTACATTACAAAGGATCTAAGAAAAACAAGCTGAAAATATAGAGTGCATGTGCACTGGGATCGAAAATATCTCCAGTAACGCTAATGTAGAAAGTCTCACATGTGCAAGAAATAAGAATACGGAAGCTAAGCTGGCGGCTTGAAAAAAGTAAGTAATATTCTCTGCAGATAATAAAGAGAAATGAGGATGCTGCAATAATGCTTTTCTCCTTGTGTCAACTGAACCATGGTCAAAATATTGGCGGAATAATGGAAGAATAATCAATAAGTTACTTTTAGGGAAAAAAGGAAACTAAGATGCGGTTCGTTTGCTTTTCTCTCTCCGTGATATCTCCACTCTTTACTCTAATGTGAGTAACCTGTCAGTATTTTTACACGGAAGAGACGTATGGGAGGGAGCAATCGTGCAATATTATATACGTACGTAGATATACCTAGCACCTGCATATAATTTCAGCATTAGAGTCCCCTTTGTATATTTTGTAGATGTATATTTGATTGAACATTTCCCTTCCATATGATCCGTTTATAAGAAAATTATAACATCAGAGATCTGACTGAGAAGAATCGTATGCCCACAGAATGCTTAGAAAAATGGGGAGGATTTGTGTATTTAGGCTGGTTTGTGTACTTAGGTTGCCTTATGTACTATGTACATGTGCAATGTAGATATAAATGATTCGATTTTTATGGTACAGAAAGGGGAGGGAGATCAAAAACGTGTTGAACAAACACACACTTAGATTAAATAGATTAAAATCAATTGCTCGTTCACCGTTGAAACAGCTGAAATTTTTATACACAACATTCGATTACCAAACTGTAATAATAATTTTGGCAAACAAATGGTAAACCAATTTTTGTAGAACTTCTAGAATTGTAATGACATTTTTACAGAAAGCACGCCCTAGTTCTTGTAAATGCAAAATTGATAGAGGACTTGGTGTTTGAAATATTTTGTAGTTTATTATATAATGTCAACATTAATTACCATTTCTGTGTGTAATTTGTATCCACGTAGTAATTCCGAAATGAGTTTGGTGGAGCATAATCCCCCACAGATTTTCTTGTTAATGGCTGAATGTCTCATTTTCATTGAGAAGGTTGGTAAGGAAGGAAGGTATGCTAGAGCAGTTTCCGTCTTGGTTTATTTCACGGTGTGTTAGTGAAGGAGCCTGAGGGCATGACTTCCCCATTCTTTCTGGTCTGGTCTCGTCAAGTTAGGATACCATGTTGGTTTGCCATGTTGGCCTCAAGTTCCAAAAGCTAAATGGAAATTCTTACTACAATTGCTAGGATATCATCAAGATGTTCGGAAAATGTAGTCCTATTACTTACACAGCAACAACTATATGTATATCGCGTTGATATTATCAGTAATAGTTAAATATGTCTCAAGTGACTACATAATTTATATTGTAGTTAAACATTGTTGGTTGTTAGTAAAGAGTACATGAACCTACTTATGCTGTTCTTGTATAAATCTCGGCTATTACATGAAACGACGGCTTCTGTGCGTGGGCTTTAAGAGTATTTCTTATAAATTCCCGAGCGTACGCAAAGTAAAAGCATTGCAACAGAACGAAGAAAGGAGGACACTAGAACAGAAAGCTAATATAAATGTAGAAAGCAGAGTAATAGCAGGTGCAGGGAGTGAAAGCCTCAAGTCAACTTAAACTAGGTCTTGTTGAAAATTCTGAAAACCTACTTACTGAAGTGTAGCAAAATATATCTTGGATGTATCACAACAACGCTGTATGCTTAGCATAAGTAAAAATATTTATACACAAGCCTAGCCGTAGTATCTTCTGGATTTTCTGTTATAATTTTACCATCCTGTTTTCCTCTCGCTAGGAAAAGTCTGGACGATGAGTGCTATGCTATAAGAGGTTTTATATTAGAAAATAGGTTAACATAACACGGGCATGCTAAGACAACTATGCATATCCGCAATATTCATAAATAGGAGAGAAGAGGGGAAAATAAGAGTGGCTAGATAGTACCTATGATGATTACTCTTCTAGTAGTAGATAGTCATAGTGTGTAAGTATTCGGATCGTACTATGATGAGTTGAGCTGGAGAAGTAAACTTTGCATGGGTAAATACATATCGTTGAGAGTTTAGGTTAAAATTGGACGAAATGCAGGCAGGAGCCATAAGGAAATGGCGAAGATTGCATGGAGAAAGTGCGCGAAGGTTTGTCGCCAACGTCCTTGTGCTTTCTCCTCACTTTCTCCTATTTAGAATGTATGAAGGATGTATGTATATATGTGGAGGAGAGATGTGTATAAATAGATAGAGTATGTATATGAGCGAAGGCATTTACTTAGCTCTTCCTTCCTACTTTTCGGTTTGGTTTATCGCTAGCTTTGCCTTGACTCGCTTCGCCTTAGTAGCTTTCCCTTCGATGACTTGGCTTGGCTTAGGCTACGATTCTTCCTTTCCTGTCTTGCCTTTCGCATTGCCTCAAGATTTTGTTACTGTGGCTCAGTTGGCGTCCCTATGTCTTCTCTTCAGTTTTCCTTCCCTTTCCCTGCATTGCATATAATGTCTCGAGGGTGTAATAGCCGTTTCGCAATTTATGGTATTCTTCGTCTCCTCTCCTCTCCGCTGTCTTCAGCCTTGTTGCGAGCCGCTGCCGCCTTTCATCATCGTCGTAATGGTCCTCTCACCATTCTATTACACGCCAAATCGTTGTGGTGACATTTTACTTCATCACTGTTTAATGCGCTAGTTATTTGGTGACGCCAATATCCTTATAGCCCTTGAACAGATACCAAGCGTCAACCGTAGCCGCTTACTCCTATTTAATTCCACAAACCAACACCCTGCTCAACATTTTATAACTGTATCTTCCTATAGGAGAGAGAGTGAGAGCACAATGGGAAAATAACAATATATAAAGACACTATCTTCTAATATTACCTAGTAGAAGTGAAAATTGCATATTATTTCCAAATGATAGATTGCAGAAATAGAGGATCTTTGCTAGGATTCCTAGGAAAATATAAAATAGAGCTCTATAACCAAAAGCTTAGCTCACCAAAGTCAAGTCAACTTGAATACGACGAACGTGCATTATTTCTGTGGCTTCTTCATTCCTCTGACTCTTGAGTCGGGTAGTAGAGATATCTTCTATTGCCTTACCTCCTTCTGTCTTGGATTATGTATTATTTTATTCATTCATTCATCCTTTCCTCCTCTTCTAAGATTAACTGTAAGAAATGTAACGATCTCAGCTCAGGCTATCATACTTTATAATAATATAACAATACAACAAGTCCCTGTTTTATGTAATATCACTAATATTTCGGAGACTGCTCAAGACACATAATAGAAATTAAATGCTATTTCTTGCAGTTATTGCTGTATATGTAAGTATATCTACTTCCTGTTAGTATACACACTTATGGAAGACATTATTCTTGTCATTATACTATACTTCTTGTATAACTAAGACTATTAAATAAAGACTTTAATGGTTACTAGTAATAATATAAGGAAATATATATAATGACCTATACTCTGTATATTTACTTCTAAAAATCATATCAGCTACTTCTAAGAAAATATTTTCTGTTTTGGAAAATCTGGTTGAAATAGACGAAGAGTAGGTGAAATTAAGACTTACGAAGTGTCACTTATCTTACCAGGATGTGTGAATTACAGTATTTCATTGTATTAGACTTTCCTCGCTGGATTCGCGTAGAATAGTAGATGAAGATCAAAACGTCAAGGGAAAGCGAGTCTTCTAGTCGGAGAGCGAGTGAAGAAACATAATGTATCTATCCATTATTCATTCTATCTGAATGGGAGATGAGTTTCCAGACTCCTTTTGCGTAGAGAGAGAGAGTCTGATGACAGGAGGGAAATATCTGGAGTAAGTGACACTATCGTCTTATCTTGTGACAGTAGAAGGAAATCAAGCCGGCATCCTTGTAACCAGCCAACATGATGGGAAATTAAAATGGAGTTATTGAATCTTATATCTCAGTCCTTATAGCATGCCTCTTGCCCAAGTCAACTTAGAAGATAAAATACTTATACTCCTATAGTTTAGAATGAGATCTAGAGATAGTATATAAGTTTCGCGTCTACAGGACAATAATAACTGACATCATATCGGCGCAGTAGGGATACTTTTACGACTTTATATTGAGTGGCTAAGTAGGCACTACATGGGATCTTACTTATTCAAAGTGTTGTCCTTTGTACGTCTTCGATTCGGTGCAAGAGACGTAGTGCACTAAAAACTTAAGTTTTATCCCTTGAATAATAGCTTTTCGACAGAGTTAATGGCTTTTGGAAGATGTTGTGGTAATGCAATGTGTTAGTTAATATTCCAAAATGAATCTCAACGGAACAGATTCTCAATAAAAAAATTTCATTCCACATTTGTGCTTGAAAATCAAAATTTTCTCATTTGCTCATGCTTCTGAAGGTTAAACACCGAAATGACCTAACTTGTATCTATAATATTCAAAAATAATTGCGTATAGATATAATATGTAAAGGGGTGTTAGGGTGAAAATTGAAGATTTTGAATTTGCACTAACATGGAGAAATATTATATTATATCTCATTATGATATAATCTTGCGGCAATTGGCAAAGATTTAGTAAATAAACGGGACAATAGTAAATGTGTAGTCGCCTCTTTCTCATTAAGATTTTCCCATTCCAGTGTCGTACTAATGTAATTGTCATCTATGTACTTATACAGTATAAGTTATATGTTTGTAACTTTGCTACAGTAAATATAATTATTATAGCCAATGAAAAGGGTGAATAGCCAAGAACACGATCATAGGATTTGGGGAGTGGGAGTCGGAGGAAAGTCAAATAGAGATTCCAAATTGCAGCAACTAAGAAGGAGGCTTTTGTAATGTCGCAGACAATAATGAGAAATAACGAGTAACTGAGTGAGAATATTCATAGCATTAAATTTTTCTTCTATTTAGTGGCTTCACAACCATTTCATAGTCACTTATTGCTTGTTCTCTAGCTGCATTAATTCTTTGTTGAAGGCAGGCAGCTCCTATAGTTCCATCCATGCGGAACATAGCATTAAAACTATTTTACTATTACACTCCATTTCATATAGTTGTGTTTATGCAGCTATTATGTGAGGACTTCTCGTGTCCTATTCAAAGCATTTGTGGACTGTGAGATGTGAAAAGAAAATGGGAAAAACACAGTAGCCCAGTCTAACTAATCGTAACTCTAATGGACGTATAATAAATGTGTTGTGAGCAATAAAACTCGAGCCGTTTCAACTTCCCTCCCACGCAACCTAAAACCCAAATCGTACATTTTCCTATTCCCCCTCCACATTCCTCCAGATGCAAAATGCAAAGTCATGCAAAACGCAATGCGTCTCATCTCAACTCTCTCTCCCAAAGTCACCAATGTGACCACATAACAACCAAATTAATAGCTCTTGGAAAATGTAACGCAGAAATGTAATTTTGAAAAAGGTTAACTGGAAACAAGTCCTTTGTGTACCATGTTGAAGCTATACACATAAATTCCAGCGTTTTAGTAAACTGTTGAAAAAAGCTCTTCGTGTATTTTTATACATTACAAAAATTATTTAACTAGTGCATTCTGCACGTATGACGAATATCTTATTAATAAAGTAGTTTTTTGTAACATGTTAGCAGTTTTAGTAGTTAGTAGTCGTGCCAAGTCAATGCAATGAATTAATGCAACTTTCTCATTCCTTGCATCGTACATTAGGAGAAGGCTCATACTTTAAAAAACTACTAACGTAAGTAACTGCATCCAATCCAGTTTACTTTGCTCTAGTCTTCAAATGCAATAACTTATGATACAGAGGACACTGTAAATTGTATCCACTTGCGCTCTGTCTTATTTATTACCGTAAAGCTCTGTCCGCACTGCACTACTGAGAAAAATGGAGACTTACTTAGCAGATCTCATGCAGCTTTGAGCTAGTGCTAAAACACACTAAGCAAGTGCTCTGTTACATATTTAGTGCCAGTCCATTCATATATAGAACACTTTTGGATATATTGTAGTGGATGAAGCTGATGTATGTGTTTAATGTGTTCATACACGCATACTAGGGATTTAGAACGAACTATGAGAGTGTATTTACAATACATACAAGATATACTGACTGACTCACTACTACATAGAGTAGAGATACAAAAAAAACCTTGCTGTTACCATCTTGGATGCAGTAAGTGCAAAGTAGCACCTGTACTACATACTATACATCTTTATCTGTACATTTTCTACATACATATGTTGGAACCATTGCAAGTGGAGTTTCATGTAATCGATAATTATTTATATCTATAAACAACTATGCGAATACCTACACGTGCACATTGGAAAAATTTTGTTTATGAAAAAATTAGATATGAAAACTTATGTATGAAAAATGATAACTAATGATATTCTTTTGTTTATTTACAGGTAAGATTATCCTCTACTTCATATTGGTTCTTTATCTTAATCAGCAAAGGTAACGTGTCTATACTCCTGCATTTCCATTATCTTAAGCCATTACCCCAAAATATCTTCTTGAACTTTCTGTTATATCTTTATCCCGCTATTTACATTACCTACTTAAAATACTTGAGAAGTATCACCGGAGAGTTATTACATTTAGTCATTACATTGTTTTTCCATGGAATAATGACCTCCAAGTATTTGCACAACTAGAATAATTTAAATTATATTAAAAAATAACGAAAAACGATTGTATTTGACATTTTTTAGTAGCTAACATAATGTCGGAAACTAATTTTAGACGAATAACCATTGTGCATCCGGTGTATTGGTGTTAGGAATTAAAAAAAAGATGTTATCTCTGAAAGTGTGACTTTTGTAAGTGTAAGCGCAAATGTATGTCGTATACAACGGCAGTATATGTAAGTAAATGTCTGTTGCTACTGTTTTTGTCTTTGTCTTAGCAGCTCCTGAAATAGATTTTTGTGCAAGGATGCTGTGAACTAAGTATGGATATTGCAGCACAGAGTGAAAGCAAAGAATCAGCCTCGCCCACGTCCTTTCTCTTTGGCTTTCTCTTTTGGCGTAGATTTTGTTATAGTT
>JABASI010000389.1:0-40653 GCA_019776505.1 Tomocerus nigrus | reverse complement strand
GTGATGTTTCGCGGTTTGCGGAGATGGCGATAACATTGCCTGTTTCTCTTGTCGGGAAGCAGAGCGTTAGAGCATAGAAAGAAACAAGAACTGAACTGCTCTCAGAGCGAGACACGACACAGGCAGTGAGCAGTCATGTGTATGCATATGTATCACTTTTTATTCAATTCCAGTTTTCCCATTTTATCCTTCACAGACTCTTATATAATTATAATGTGAATGATTGTTTACTTAGTTTGGAAGTATACCAATTTACTGGATGTGAACTTATTAAATCTTAACCATGTAGATAGAAAAGAGTCTACCTAGTTAGAATTAGAGTTTATCTTGACTTACATAATACACACGTGGCCAGGTATAGCATCACAATAATTTAATGGCTAGGAATAGTAAACAAATATTCATTTGTCTCGTTTACAACTACAGAAGTCATTTTAGTTTGAGTGAATTCAAAAGACTGTTAACTTTAAAGTATGATAATGTCACTAAATGTAACTACCGAATGTTACTTCTGTCGACAACTTTGTTGCAAATATTGGCATCCATGAAAATTGCATCTACATTTGTTAGCAAGAGTGAATGTAATTTCAGGATATTTCATTTGAAAATGTTGCTAGATTTGACAATTAAAGTTACCTCCCTAATTCTCTTTATGGTAGTTAACAATTTAACATTTGCGCAATCCGGATTTAGGTTTTATGTTGCATAGGTTTAGAAATTCAGAGTTGTACTTCACAAATGATTATTATGACTTGGGCTGTTTATGTATGATGACAATGTAGAAATAAATAATAGTGCACTAAGGACAATTTGTTGGGTTGGGCTGTAGGGTGTTAGTAAGTACTGCAGATATCTAAGTATATACTTATGTCACAACAAAGAGCATTTTATTGGGTACAAAGCACAAGTATAAGTTTGCACAAGGATCGAAATTGCATGGAAATTGCAAAGGTGGGCAGGCGTATCATAACATTTGATTTATTAGTAAGAGACGACGGACGTGCGTAGTTCGTTATTCGCTTAATATATAATTTATATGCTATGCTGAACACGTTTCGAAATTTTGGTTGCTGACTGACTGGACATGACGTGACATTTATGGTGGAACGGTTATTAAACTGAAATTAGGATGCATAGAGACCTGCAGATTTAAATGACAAATTGGCTTAAGCCCTGAGTGAAGGTGGTGTAGTTGGCATGTTTGAGAAAAGGACTAACTGAACTCGACACGGTAAATGAAAATCACCTGCAATCAGTAAAGTAATTGGCAGTGGTAAAATTTTGATCTGCATACAATTGTCCACTCTGCATTCAAATGCTATTGCTATAATTCAACTGTTATTGAATCTCTGATGATGTTATATAGATTTGTAAGTAATTAACTGCACACTGGTAATGGAGTTCTAATAGTAGCTGCCGTAATTGTAATGCATGAACTGGCATTTAAGTATACAAAGCTTTACATAGGTAGGATGTTGTAAGGCAGGTAATCTTCTGAAGATGCACTCATGTACATACATAGAAAAGGAGATATATACATTTAGTTCTGATATTTAGAACATGAATCTGTCGGTAGGCAAAGTGTATAGTGATGAGGCAGCCTAGCATACAAAATTCAGAAAGTAGAGAAAGAAATACGAAAGAGTGTTATCTCTTGTTCCTATGTATCTACATAGTAGGCCCTGAAATGTATACAGACTTATTCATCCCGAAACTGTTTATTTTTACATTACAGGGCACACAGAGCCGATGTAACACAAAAATACACACACATCCCTTCTCTCCATACTACACACGCATAGACTAACCTAAACACACAGATATCACAATATACTTTCTGTCTGTACAATTCATTCAGGATCTTTCATGCATAGCCAGGAATTACTAAATAGTACATGTAAACAGTTGAACGCAAATACCTAGCTAAAGTACAAACGCTTAGCTTTACATCCTACAGACTTAGAATTATGCCCACGATTAGTGTAGGCATTAGTAGCAGTTATGCAAAATACACGTACTAATGTGAAACATATAAACTATATTGCTGCATGCTAAATACGTCATGCTTTGCATTGGTACCTAAACCTGGATTTCTTGTGCAAATAGAGATAGAATAAGTATAGATGGATGTATGTCAGATTTTCCGAGGATTTTCCTCGTGTGGTTTCCTCTGAGAAGTATTTTCCACGTTTTGCTAGCCACGGTAGCCGGTGAGAACGACAGTACAAGTAAAAATACTCCTCCAATCTGATTGTTATTGGAAGTTACATATTTAGGTTGATGAAGTCGACGGGAATCGTAATATAAACAATGGAGATGAAACTTTGTCTGTTTTGCCCATGTGAGACTCTATTCAGATTATAAATTGACTTTTAAAGGATTCCACCTGCATAATGATAATAGCAACTTGTTTTTTGGGATAATGATATAGTTAGTCTTAATGTAACATAAGCACATAATACAGGTACCATTAAGCAGCCTAAAGGCAATATCGTAAATTACATGAATTAGATAATTAATATGAAAAGGAAGGCAAGGTTATGGAATGATGATAAATACGTTGATGGAACGAGAAGCTGAAGAAGTCACTCCTATTTTGTGTTTTACAAAGGAAGATAAGAGTCTCTTAATCCTACACCTATACTTAAAAACAGCAGATAAGAACTAAATGAGTTTCTGTTTTCTCATTGCTCCCTTTTATTATATCCTATATTAAATAGCAGTGTTGAGTTGAATTATTAATCCTATAATAACCACACTTGAGCTCAGCTCTCGCCAATAACAATACGTGAGATTTCCTTAATTTCCTTGATATCTCACATTTTTGCCCATTACCACGGTGTTGTGTGGCGGATTGAGATGCAACTTCTTTTTTCTTCATTTCATTGACAACTGAGTTTACACATAAAGGATTATGGGCCATAAATAAAGTTGTGCTACCCGCCTATTTGCACAGTCAGTGTAGGTGGTACTGTAGTTTGCATTCAAATTCCCCCTTTATCTCATGTTAATTAATTTTATCTTGTTGTTTAATTGAGTTTATTGGTCAGCTTTTGTTTACGCACAGAGATTTTCAGGATTCTGGCCATGCCAGAGTGTAGACAAGTAGATAGATTCACGTCTAACGAATTCCCATCATCATACCAATAATTTTTAATTTCGCTCGTGAAAAAGCCAGTTATCTTGAGAAGTTGCTGGGTTCTCTGTTTCTAAAAATTTACAAATGTAAAGCAATGTACCACACGTGTTAGGAAAAAGACAAGTGAGAGAGAGAGAGAGAGAGAGAGATCGAGGTTGGTTCTTAGATCTTCTATCTTAGTGTTATTGGATTCCAGAGAAACTGTATTTAAATACACAGTTTGTGATGAAGATGGATGATTTCAAATCATTTGCCATATCTATCATTACAAGGCATGAGTTGTGATGTAGGATTTAGATAAGAAACAGCTCTCAAGAATGTTAACATTACTGCTATACATAACATGCCTATCTGATGGCAAGTGCATCTTAATCTGATAACTATCTTTTATGTCTATTAGCTAAGTTTGATTCTAAAGAGGAGTGTGGAGTGTAAAAGGAGACGTGTACTCATATGAATACTTACATGTAGCATGTACTAGAGTGGAGGATAAATGGAGTATGTGTTAATACTTAGCTGATGTGCATTGGAATAGCTACTATAAAGATTGGCAGAGGGATGCGAAGAAAATGTATAAGTGAGTGCACGTAAGTCGTGAAGTGTAGAGGGAAGGAGCATGTAGGAAAGCAGGAATTCTGTCTACCGACCGGCAAGTCATTATAAAAAGAGACTCTTCTTGTGTAGCCAAGAGTTTCTTTATTTAGAGTTGTTCTTTTGGGCTCCTCTCTGCTTACGCAGTTCAACTAATTCAAATAAAAAGTCTGAACTTAAGTGTAGCTTGGTTTAGACAGACAAGCTTTGCATTTTTCTTTAAAGCACAGTTCGTAAGACTCACCCGCTCAACTCTCTGGATTCACGAACTGAAGCTAGAAAGAATGGCAGTGGATTGACGTGTCCTGTTCTCCATCCACTAAATAATTCCCTGTGTAGCTAGAATGCAAATTTTAAGGTTTAGTCAAAAAATTAGCAATATTTTATCTGATTAGGAGATGTGAGTGACGCCTTGTCAGGAGCAGAGTGACCTAATGCTAAATGCTCATAATAATTCACAATTTGCACACACCTCTTCCTCCCTACTCGACGTATGTGGTAAAAATACGATGAAATAATCTGAGCAAATAAAACAATTGGGAGCAGAGGGATTGCCAGCAACAACACAGTCGCAATATGAGCCAAGATTAAACTCGTTAAGTCTATTCATACATAATCACACAACACGTAAAGTTAAGTACAATTAAGAATAAATGGACCTCACCGGCTGTCAGTCAAAGCGAGCATACGAACCAGAAAACTAAAAATACGTTCATACATTTTCTCGTTATAATTTATAATCACTCAGCTCATTCTTCTCATAATGATATTAGTATGGAAGCAATTCCACAACAAATGGCAAAGAGAATCATAACTGGTTCGATGGAGCTACAATACGCAAGGGATAGAGCGAAATTAATGTTGGAGCCGAGCTTGCAGCGGAAAGAAGGATTTGTCTCGAAAAATTCTCTTAATTTGTGTACGCGATGGAAATTAATTCTGATAATTGAGAGCCCACAGGGCAAGCTCTAAGCTCCCGTGCTCCTTAAAGGAAGTGCTAGCCAACTTGTTTTTTAAAATCCATTTTCTGCTTTTTTAACGCAACCTGTTTTTCCTTTTTTATCTAACAGAATCTCTGTTTATACCGTAGCAGGCAACTTAGGATTTGAAAGAGCACAGATATTATTATATTACATATTACATAGTGTACACATTATTTATCTCACTCCACTTCATACCTACCTAGTCACTCACTAATCCCACTACGCTCTGACTGACTCTCACTCCTTGCATAAGCTACGAGCTTATGCAGCGTACCAAATGAGAATCTTACCAATGCTCTCTTTTGTTGTTGTTGTTCTCCTGATGAACATTTTTCTCCTCACTTTTCTTTCTCCCCAACATCATTCAACCGAAACTAATAAGCAAACCTCAGGATTATTGTTATAGCATAGCACACTACATTCAGACTATTCTAATCTAATTCAATTCCATATCAACTGCATCGTAAACAAATAGCAAAGTCGGAGATATTTCTCTTGTCAATACCAAGCCAAGTGTAATTACATGTATAAATATTCCGTGTATCTATCACGTTTGTACATAATTCTGGTCACATCATTAATACACAACTGAATGTTCACAATATTTTCAATTTATATGCATTAATGATGGACAACATAGGCTCTCTGTAACTTTTAAACACATAAAACTACGAAGCAGTTGCAGCCAGTTTCCTGAGAAAACTGTTTGCAATGAAGGAGGTATTTTAGAATCTACTATTTTAGAAGAAAATATTTTGTAATGGCATTATTTCATCAATATATTCTGGTATTTGCTCATAGGTACGTAGTACAAATACGTAAGTAGTATTATGTGTACAATGTAACATGCTTCTAAACTAATGCACAATTAAAGAATCAAATTGCTTCATGCATTAGCTACTGAACAAAGATTCTGGCTTTACCGCTATAAAAAATTTAGACATTCATCAATAGATAGATACTCTAGATTTCATTGTAAAACAGGAGCAGAATTTACAAGGCTATGTACTTAGTTCGAACTTTTTCACGTCTGTTTATTAGTTACGTAGTAAATAGATAAATAAGATACCTACCTACGTCCATTCCATGTATAGTGATTGTAAGATTTAGAGTATGGCTAGCCTTCAATGCATAGGCCTTTGCTGAGATAGGGAATTGAAATAACGCCGAGATGATGATTCTGGCTTTACCGCTATAAAAAATTTAGACATTCATCAATAGATAGATACTCTAGATTTCATTGTAAAACAGGAGCAGAATTTACAAGGCTATGTACTTAGTTCGAATTTTTTCCTACTTACCTACCTACGTCCATGTATAGTGATTGTAAGATTTAGAGTATGGCTAGCCTTCAATGCATAGGCCTTTGCTGAGATAGGGAATTGAAATAACGCCGAGATGAGAGATACCCTTTCCTTCAATTAAGATTAAGGAATGATATTCACACAAGGGAGTTTAATATGAATTTTCATCACAAGTGTTAATGCTAGTTAGGATTATTAGTACACAGATCTATGCTTGGATATTACCTCCCTATATATGTGCAAATTGGTCGATAAACCATATTTCTTGTTTTAGGGTGAAGTTGAGATTCCATTCCGAATGATATTCCGTGCTGCTCCCTACTACAGAAAACCTTTCTTAGCAATTAGCAGTGTTTGTTTTTGGTGAATAGCATAGTATGACTTATACTTATGTAAATAGGAGAGATAAGAATTAAGTGATTTAGTTATATTATTGCAAGTGATAATAAGTGGCGTTATATGTAAATGTGAGGATAAGAGTATGTACGTACGGTTGGATGAGGGAAATGACAGTAGGCGTGTGAGAGAGATAAGAAACAGGGACTTTATGTTGATATACTTGCAAAAGAAATACAAATGCAGGGCTTTATAGAAGTTGCTGTTATGTGTGCCTCGACAAAGCTCGCCTCGCTCCTACCTACATTCTCCATTCAATGTAAAATGGATTTGCATCCTTCTCTAGCTCCACTTAAACTAACGTTCTTCATTTATTCGGCCTATCACTTATGGAATCGCTAAGTGTTGTCTTATTCTGTGTTACGTTATATATTATAGTTAAACACATAAAATAAATGAAACTTTTTATCAAGGGAAGTGAGCAGGTGAGTGAAGTGAGACTGGCACAGATAAGTAATGCCAGATTGTTATCGCTTCATTTGGTGGATATGTTAAAATGGTAACAATCGTTGGGAGAATGACAGAACCGTGTCTATTCCCAACTAGAAAACAAGAGACACATATTTATGTCTCATTGGTGACACAGATGTCATTGACGGTATCCTTTTCTCTTTCGCTAGCTGCACATAAATGATACACGTTGTCTAACTCTCTAAAACAATTCTACGTTCTTATTGTAAAATACGAGTGCAATTCAATCTACCATTACTTACTCTACAAAAATTGGATTACACAACAATATAATTACAGGTGCTCATATTGATGATAATAACTAAGGTTATTATCTGAAAATTGCCCAAATTGAAAATTAAGATTTGACTGGACCAAGACGAATGTTACGGTTAGAGAAGACTCAGTAAACCATAATTTTGGAATACAATATAATCATTGATATGATTAATTGTGTAAGAATTTGAAAAAGTATAAAACGAAGAAGAAATTATGTGCTTGAGAATTGCAAAAGGAAAATACTTTTATTAAAAAATATCTTAATAATATGACAATTGTAGAGTTATGTGTTAAAGAGTTGGTGTAACAGGGTCGGGCTTTGTTAGGGACGCATAAATGTATAACATATGTAGAAGTAGCATTTAAAGAGCAGCCGATAGCGTATGTAATGTAGGTGGCAACACTCCTCATGCCAAACAATTACAGAGTGATTCTACCGGCACTTTGGTCAGAATTACTGACACTTAAACAACAAACGTAAACATAACATCCCATCATTTTCAACTAGCTCTAGAGTTTCTTATTTACTTGCAGGGAATAGGCAAGTCATATTCACTTCTTGTTCTATTGTGAGCATATTTCGTTTCTTAGAGGTTTAGACAAGTAAAATGTAGAGCCATGCATATAAATATAGCTTCCTATATTATGCACTACATTACGGACATAATAGATAGATACATCATCCCATTTAGTGCACTCACTAAAACAATAACATCATATCACGTAAAACAATTCGTTGTGTATAGCTGAGGAGAAATGGAGTTAGTTCAGACATTATAAAAGGAAAGTAATTGGAAATAAACTGAACAAGTAGCTCTACACGAAGGCATTATGTTACAGTGAAGACAAGGCAGGCAATTCTACATAAAGTTCTTGGTTTCGGCGAAGCAAAGACGACGGAGTAATGTAATGGCTCATTGACGTGGTGCATTGCTTGATGAAACGATGATATATATGCATGCATATCATGTAGATACATACACACGTACCTACCTACTGGCAGAAATATAAGAAATATTACAGAATCCGTCCGTATAACTCAGCTCAGTGCGTAGAGAAGGATATATGTGTGTGGGTATATTTGGTAGTGTGACTTTAAGGGTCCTGCACTCCCATTTGATCATTTGACGACCTTCCAATGTGGCAAAAAATGACATTTTCGGGGGCGTATTACCTCATAAAACTGCGTCACGGGTCATTTTAGCTATGACTCTTCCGTCCTCTCTCATACCGTACTGTAAACATCACTATACTCTCCTATACGCAGTTAACTACGGCTTGTTTTGCAAATATCCAACTTGAATAAATACTTTACAGTCTCTTTTTGTGTGGCAACCACAACAGATACTTCCCGTTCATTTTTAAAGTCTCTTGTGTAAACATTGTAACATAATAGCTATTATTTTTTGTCCTACTTACTTGCTTACTCATATTTTAGACTTCGTTCTACCTATGCATAATATTTAGTAGGTACTGTGATCAGGAATGAGGAATTAAGTTTAAATTCACAGTAAAAATATTTAATTATCCACAGTGAACAGTTATTCTAAAAATTATATTATCAAAAAATTATAAATGGGATATCCTGGTTACTTTGTTTATTGAATTTGTCAGTTTTAACTGTAACGGAGAAGGAGACATGTCATGTTTTGATGCATGTTCGTCGAAAGATCTGGTCTCGGGAATGCAGAAGTCCTGTGGACAGTTTGAGCTAGAGCATATTTATTTAAATTTTTCCTGTAGCAGTTTATTAGGGTGTAAAGTGTTTTATGAGCTTGTCATCTGGATTTCTTAATAGAGCTTTCTGTATTCTTTGCGTGAAGGATTTGGTTTGGGAAAGAAATCGTGGTTTTCTTTAACTCCTTCCCATTGGTAACTTGATTTATTTTTATTGTGAACATGCATACATCCCTAATTGATATTTTGAGTAATGCCAAGTAGCCAAGTCTCTTTATAGTGCTGCAGCCATATCCAACTGCACAGTAGACTTAATACGTGACTCTATAGATATTTCTACTCACAAACGGAGAGAAACATAATAGTCTAATTGCTCAATTTGGCCAGACAAGTACAGGCAGTCAATCTTTCCATAAAACATCACTGAAGCCATTTTACAAGCAGACAAACACGGTTGTCAATTGTTGCAGATATTTTCATTTCACTCCCTCTGGCAAATAGACAATACACACATGAACTCTCCTCCTGTGTCCTGTACCTACTACTATGTCTATGTACGCAGAGTGGAGTAGATGCAATTGCAAGTGAGTCTAGTACTTTTACTTATAACAACAGTCATAAAATGACACCCCAATAGAAATTATTGACACCGAACTCTCTTTACAGATCACCACATATCGTTATGTGGATAATATTACACTTACAAGCTTCTACCTTCACATACTGCGTCGAATGTGTGGATAGCTTTATTTGCATTGTTAGAGTTTTATGATTGAATATACGGAATGCTATTTCTGTCGGCAGATAGCCAGCCAATTGCATATTTAAAATTTATATATTTTATAAATCTGGTACACTGTGTGACGTTTGTGTATTTGCACATTATGATGTAACTGGATTCCCCTTACAACGAAATGAAATGAATGATACGCACATGCAATGAAAGCTAGTACACCTGCCAACAATGCCGTCAAAACAAGACGAGATATTCTAAGCATTGTACTTGTTCGTATGTATGTACCTATTAGTTAGAGTTTATAATGTCTCTTTCGTGTTCCCTAGAAATACTTTAATTAATTCACTTGTACTAAAGCACGGGCAAGCGTTGCAATAGGATTATGCAAATTTTCTTGAAGCTATAAAGAGCATTAGGGACATGGCTTCAAAAACATATTCATCCACTTATTTAACTATGAGATTAAAAAATAAAGGTACTGTCAATTTTAGAAGACACATTTTGACTCCTTCATTCATAACATAGCTACTACGAGCATGTGCTCGATTTTCTAAATTATTTAAATAATTCACATTTGCAAAACTGGTTAGAAATAATATTGGCAAATGAACTACATTGCTAAGCTAATAGAAATGAATTATATTTGCATTTATGCGCAGAATTTCAATACACAAATATGCAAGAGTCATTATTCTACTCATATACTGAGGCAGGTAGGTATACATTTACTTATTTGAATATCTCTGTAATGAGAAATATCTCATTGGATAAATACTGCAGAAACTATGCATATAAACAAATGAATATGTAAGATAAAAAAATTATCCATCAGAATAATGTACGAATATCGATAAATTGCACAATGAAACAATAACAAGGTTTAAATACTAGACAAGTTTCTAAAGTCGTTTTGCAAGTCTGTGTAATAATGTTGTTACTTTACGTAAATTGTTAAATCTTGCAGTATAATTAGTATCTTTGTAGAATTTCATCTACAAAGGTTGTACAGAGGAATATTCTAATTACCTATCTTGTATAAATTAGACAGAGAGCTTCTGGTTATATATCTAGTTGGGTAGTTGTGTGTAAGTAGCTGAAGTAGCTAAAGTTATTAGTGAGTGACGGATATGACATTATCACCGACTATCTGTAATTAGATCTAATACCTTGTTAACGAAACTAGTATTTATTCTGCCAATTTTTTAGACATTCCTATATTACATTCTGCGAACATAGTAGCTGCGTCATTCATCATGGACTATGCCTTCTCAATTACACAGAAACAGTAGTAGTGCTATTCCTAAGGCAAAAATATAGCTACTACTACAATAACTAATCAATTTGCATACTGGAAGGATGATTTGAGTATCTGCCACTGTGTTGGTAGTAAGAATATGTAGGCATATAGGGGCATGGGGTATCAGTAAGATTGTATTCCCTGTATATTAAGTCCAATCAAGTAATTATTTGTGTATTGTCCCAAGTTTATGTCGGCGACAGTGGATTTTGGGCTGAAAATGTTTGTTTGAGCTGGGAGCAGAGTTCCAAATCCACCCTATCCATTAGGTCTGATTACATTAGTCTGTGAAAGCATGCAAAGTGTAGTTGTATCATTGTGGACTGCCAACACACTACACTTATTATTAGACAGATATTACCTCTATCTCGTATGTGACTATCTATTTGAGGCTATGATATAGAATAGTATTTGACAGTGGCTAACTACTAACTACTACATATCGTAAGATGTATTGTTCTTTTTCTGCCAGTAGTGTTCTTGTAGGTTTGTGAAGGACCTCTGAAGTTGAGTTGAACTACATAGGTATACATGTATGTTTAGATGAGAGTTGTTGGCTATCTGCTTGGATTTTTGCAGAGAAGGAACTAAAGTTTGCTGATATGATAGGAGTGAGTTGGAATAAAGTGAGGAGCAGCAAGTGTAGAGAAGACAATGCATGGAATTAGCAAAGAAGAGCTTAGAGAGTCTCTGTCTGTTGTATGTGCAGGCAGAGAGCTTAGTGTATAAGTTGTGCCGTTCTCAGATGGATAGATAGATATGGCTCAAATGTACATAGATACATACATAAGTAGTGTTCATGTATGTGTATGTCTGCCTAGCTATTGGCAAAGTGAAGTATGAGATAGTTACATTGTATTAGTGAGTGCCGTGTCGACTCACACGATACATACTCCTTGCTGCTCCTATTTAATACTCTCTCTCTCTCTCTCTCTCCTACTGTATGTTATGTTCGTCCAGAGGCTAGAGAGGCAGGCAAAAGGCAGAGCTGAGTGTAGTATTCGAGAATATGATATGCATTGATATAGATACGTGTGTGTGAGTGTGTGAGGGAAAGAGATGGAGGGAATACATGGACTGGCACAGTTTATACATAGTATTCTGGGCCTTGACAGGGTTGATCTGACTCTGAGAACGGAGTGAGTGAGTGAGTGAGTGAGTTGAGTAGTAGAAACGAAGCTCAAGTCGAACAGAGTTGCTTTGAGTTAGTTCTTCTTGAACATTGAGTCGAAGGGAGTGAGAAGAACGAGAGTTGTGAGGCAAAGCTCTACACGTCCACTCTGCCTGCTCTTAGAACTGTGAACTGAAGTCAAGTAAGGAACGAGGGAGCTAGGAGAGCAAAGCAAGTAGTGTCAATCAAACAGTTGCTCGCTGTTGTATAGGCAGGAAGGCAGGAGCAAAGCTAGCGGCTCTCTCCACACTCAACAGTCAGACTCTACTCTGAAATCACTAACAGTGCCACACACATTCTACACACATTTTGCCAAAATCAAGACACACACTTGAGAATCAGTTTCTTCTTTTATCACTCAGGCAGACAGGCACTAGTAGGGCGGAGGTGCAACAGGAAATTATTGTCTCCAACAGAGTGACACTCTTAAGAATCATCTCGTCTCATAATACAAACGAATCTTACGATTACGAACTAGCGACAGTTACAAATTAGCTTTGGGCTACACAGTGGCGAAAAAAGTGCAAATTTGTTTTCCTCACCTAAGCTAAGTGAAGCGGAGGGAAGATCGTGTACATTCAATTGGGGCGTTTTTAGCAAGTTACTTACAAGCAAGACTTGACACACTCAGATTGTCTTTCTACTTGTAACAAGAGCGTCGAGCGAGCCAAGAATTCCGATAACGTCACATTAAGTGAATTAGATGGGAAGCTACCCAATATCCCCATTTGCATCCACTTCAAATTGAACTCTGAACATTTCCTCTGTCTAAACACCTAATTTGAACGTAGATATAAATATAAGGAGAGAGTAAGCCAATAATATCCAGTAGTAGTAGGTACCTCACAATAAATGTGCTTGGCCTAACTAGACATTACTCAGTTTGCATTATACGGAAGTGTAACATCTGCTCCCGTCTCAAATGTAAACAATCGCGAATGTTTTGGAAAAGTGATATTGGCAAAGGATACGTCATTTGATTCTTACCACCGACTGCCGTGCCGGTCTTCCTAGAATATTTCTCCTGTGACGAATCCCATTTCGAAGGACATAATTGATTGACTGAATTGCATTCGAGAACAGAGTCGATAATCAATCAAGGGACGGCATGCAGAGAGAGCCGAGTAAATAAGTAGCCTTTGCTTGGTTGAGACTGGACCCAAAGCCGGTTTACAGTTTCATTTCGTGTGACTTGAACTCATCTCTGTGGTTTCCTTCGTTCCGTTCAGTTTTGTTCTGTACGTCTGTACCCACGTCGCACAAGGAGGACCTACAGCATCTAATGCAATAGAGCATGGCATTTCATTGTATACCTGCCAACACAACACTCAACATCACTTAAATACAAATACTGTGGCTGCGAGCAAGGGAATTTAGTCCATTTTTTACTGAGACTGAGGAAAAGGACTTGAAATATTATAATAACGCTACAGTAGCGGAAAGGATCATCATCATCATCATAATATTTGGGCAGAGAGCCTTCTTCTTCGTCTTGGCGATCCTATCCCGTAAATATCTCCCTCATCATCAGTGTGGCAGAGAAAATAAAATAATTACAGTGTTGGCATTGTGAAGGCACTTTCTGTGGGTGGGATTGCTAAAAGTACAATTTACCACTTCGTGGGCCAATATTTCAATTAGGACTCCTATCAGAGCCCATCACAATATCAAGCCATCTCATCACATCCCATCTGCATAGCACACGTTGAAAAAAGGATTTAATCAAAAGAGCGTGCACACTTTTACATAAACACTATAAACTGCCATTGAACAATTAAGGCAGACTCTTTCCCTTCCTGGATCAAAAATCTCACTTATTTATAAGTACTGTTGTACTGGCTACGTATATACGTACTGTTAGTGGAAAGGTTTTGTGGTTCACTTATTTGTTGGAATTATAAATACAGAACTGAATCAAATGAGACTTGTAATAATAATTCTACAGAGATTCCCTAATTGAGTGCACTGTGCATAATAGATAATTCATAAGAAGTGGATACCCCTACATATATAAATAGTACACCTTTAGTAAAATCAACGGAGTCCATTTCCTCCGCTTAGCTCAACTTGACCACGAATTTCTACATACATTGCAATTATATCACTCAAGTGAATATCCCGAGCAAATTAAAGGAGCAAGCCCAATAAGGCAATTCATTTCTTTAATTTAACTTAAGTGAAGTCAAAAAACAAAAAGAGACTAGCTAAGTACAGGAGCTGATTCCACTTTGGAAATAAGGAAGGAAGAGTATCATAAATAGCCGATTGGGTGGACGGATGCAATGAAATTGAAGGTTTGAGTTCAACGAGAAGTTCGTATGACCCTGCATACGTATCTCTATATATTCTTCTTATTACATCTAACTAATAAGTAAACTAACTGACTTGATTTGACTTGAGCCCTGGCCTCCTTGCCTGGCATCACATTACATCACCTCTACTTTACATTTACAGAAGAATACGTCTTTGTATACTCACATATGACTATATACTATACTAGACTCTTATATCATATATATCGGATCATTATTACATTAGCTTCCTAACTAACTAACTCCACGGTTTCTGCCCACTGCTCTTGCTCTGGTCTGCTCCAAGTCTCGTCGACTGAACTGGACTCGAGTGTTGTATGTATAGCTTTGGCTCAAGTAGCTGTGTGAGTGGAAGCTGCAGATGATCGTCGAAAGAGCACAACTCATCTGTTATCTTCACTAATATTATCTGCACATCGTTCACTCCTCGGGTAGTTGGTAGTAAGTAAAATAACATCGCCATCAGATCACATCACATATACATCAGTGAATGAATGAGTGCTCCGTTCGAGTTTCAGTCCAAGATTCCAACTCAAATAATAACAGTCCATCAGATAACACATCTCTCTTTCCCTTCTTACTACGGAATAGAGCTCAAGAATACTACACCAAGGAATAGAACACAATAGTCTAATAATCAAGTCCAGCCAAAACGAGACTACATCACATTACATCAGATCACATCACATAATAACATTACTTACTACAGATACACAGACGAGACACTCGCTACAGTTCAGAAGCTGGCCCTTAACTTAACTTAGGATCAATCTAAATTCTCATGTAAGATGGGATTAATTTGAACTGAACTTGAGAGTTGACTCGACTTGACTATCTTTCATATACAAAAACAATATACTCCTCAACTACTCAACTTGTTAGTATATAGCCATCTCTACTTATAGGCATATCATTGCTAATGATGGAAAAGATGCAAGAAACAATTTCTCATTCTGTTCATCCTCCTATCTGGATCTGCTTACAACCTCACTACATTTCTTCTACAACAGAAATACTCGAAAAATAGCAGCTTCACTCAATCTGTAGCAACTATATTTATATACGGAACTTTATTAATCTTCACTGGCTTCCCTTTGAATAATGCAAAAAAGAAAGATGAGCACTACAGCAGAGGCGATATTGAATTAAATGAGAAAATTTGGAATTAGAATCATAACAGAGAGTTAACCTACACGTCGAGAGAGAGAGAGAGACCTGGTTAAGGAAAGAAGTCGACTGACAAGACAACTCGAGACTCTAACTTGTCAATTTTAGTTGAGGAGAGTGAAGAGTTGAATTTGCATTGGCTGTACTGTACTCTAAGAAGTTGGCAATTGAGTAGATGAGAGAGACGGGAAAAGGAGGAAAAGAGTTATCTCTACTTTGTTCAATCTCTCTGCTCAGAAGTAATCAAAGGGAATGAAATCAAATCAGCTGTTGGTCTTGTCTCGTCCCATTGTACTGTATTAGACTAGCTACCTATGTGGTTGCTCTCTGATGTGGCTTGGCCCCTTTGGTGAAACAAGTGTTTGTGATTGATATACGGAGTGGTTTTGTTGTTTAAGGAGATTCGAAATTCAGCTAAGGAAATCAATAGCAAAGTGATGAAATTCTATGATAAGAACGGCAGCAGCCTCTGTGCATAAATTACAACTACAGACTCCTAGAACACAATAGAAAAGAGCAAAACAAATAAGTAACTGAAACAATAGTGGGTGACTGACTGCAGACGAGTCACTAACGAAAGATAAGAGACTCTCCTCAGGTCACACACAGATTTGAACACATCTGATCACTCTTACCATAAATATGGAATGCAATTGATTGATTGATTGAGGGCTGATAAAATATTTTCTTTGCTCTTGGCTCCTTAAAAAGCTAGCTCCTCTCCCTTCATTACCTTACTACGCACTACTACTATTAGTAGAATCTCCGACATAATCAACAGAGCATCATCATCATCCTTATATCAATATACACGATAATATTATAGAGACGAGTTAGTAGTAGTGTTGATTGTCTCGCAAGATTTCTCTCGTTGTTGTGTTGCTGGGACGGTTGTTTGTTGTGGGACTGGTTGTAGGATTGGGTTATTGATGTCACTAGGAAAGAAAGGGCTCCTCCACCTCAAAATGAAAGTTATCTCATTTTAAGTGAGAAATACGGTGTGGTAATTGAGGGACTCTGCATCTGTACCACTTCTTGGCTCCACAACTCTTGATAGTAAGTACAATCCACATCTCTACTAGGACCAGACCATCCATACTGACAGAGTCTCATCTCATCTCGACTCAGCTCAACTAAAACTAAAGCACAAACTTTAACCTCCCTGCCCGTGTTCTCAGTGTTGAACGAAAGTGAATGAGTGAAGCTAAAGACAAGCTAAATGCCTGCCATTTCTACCTACCTGCTTCTCTAACTATAAATATAAAGGACGACCTAGCCACTTACCTACACTACTAAAGACTACCTCCATTTTAACACCACATAACACTAAGGGTTATGGTTATAGGCCCACATTGTCATCCCACCACTACTACTACTACTCCCTTACTTACATGTACACACACTACATTCCCTATAACTAAAGATAAATACATCTGCATAGACTTGTAATATTCTCTCCAGACTCATTTCCCTCCTAACTCAGTCAGAAGTCTTACGTGCATATATTATTATTATTATACTACATATACTTGCTATATAGCTATATATAGATCATTTATGTATGTTGGCATAATATATATAGCAGACGTATTGTATAGGGACAGAAAGAACGTGAACGTGAGTGAGTGAGTGACTTGACGGGACACCCATAAGTTGACTTGTAGGAGAAAGAGACAGAAAAAATCAAAATGTTGTTTACTTGCTTACGTGAAGGTGGGGCCGTGGGATCGGCAGCAGCCGCCGCAGCAGCAGCATCGTTAAGCGCCTCAGCAGGGGGTTGTGAGACCCCATTATCCTCCAATTTGAACTGTGCCCGAATTAATATGATGAACGGTAGTTTATATGACGACAATGGAGGCGGAGGCGGCGCATCTAGTGGCATGACCAACGGCGGCGGTAGTTCTTCCGGAGGATCTTCGACAACCACACCAATCTCTTCCACAACTTCTCCCTACTCGAATAACAATAACATTAAGTGCGAAAATTCCCCACCTGTCTCATCCATGTCCATCTCCCTTTCCAACGGTAACTCTCACTCGGGAGGACCGCTACACATACCCGCCAAGAGGCTCCCCGTCGGAGGAACAGGAAACTCTTCCAGTGCAAACTCCTGCAGCCTTGGCTATGGAAGTCATTCTGCTGCTGCTGGTAACACTTTTTCACTCATTTCCAACGATACTTAGATCATAAAAATCCAAGGTTGTCATCTAGCAATAACTTTTAAAGTAATGTTTTCACTATTGAACTACCTACACAGTATAATCAAATAGTAGACAATTAATGCACTAGTATAGTAAAAAACATTGACTTACTTATCATAATCTAAATTATTGGGCTGAAGATATTTATTCAGCTGATGAATAATTATTTAAATAACGATAATGTCACTGAATTTGTAATTAGCGTTATAAATGATTTTTGATTAGCATGGTCCAGTTACCCGAGTGCCCTGCCAGTAGACTCTTCAGTAGGTGGAGTCGGGGGTTCGGGCAGCGGTTCCGGGAGCGGGACGTCCAGCTCAGCAGCTCACCAAGGAGTCTCATCCTTTGAGACTTCACCGTACAACACGCCAATGGGCTCTTCGGCTGCAGCAGCAGCCTACTACGGCTCGGCAAGCTCGGACAGGAAGCACGGACACCACGGAAGTCATGGAATCCCTTTCTGGTCGGCTAACGACTACAAATACCCGGGAGCCCCTTCAATAACCGACTGCCAGCCGTTCACGGCGCAGAACTGGTGTAACTACTCTCCCTATGCGAGCCGGGTGCCCTCACACATGGACACCCACGGCCAACCCGTCTCTTACTTGACGGCCGCTGCCGTCTCTGCTGATGACCGGAGGTCAGCTGTCGACCCCGCCAGTTTTCACGCCACCTACGGCGGATTAAGGGATGCCTACGGAGCTCCTGATCCCATGACTGCCACGCCTTACCCTCCACCAGGTCAGTCCCCCTTTTATTTTATAGTGACAGCTTCCCTCTTCCTTTGTGTTGCATCGGGGCTTTCAGCTTCCATTTCATTACGTTGCCCACTTTTTTTCATGGCATTAGCATCATTTTGTGTTTCCGTTACTTTTCCACGTGGACATCCACATATTATGCATATGATTGCTAAGGATCGTTCTCAGGAAATATATTTCAGACATATTTATGGATTTAGAATTGGGCTTGTGTTCTGTACATCGATTTTCTCTCATTAGGCTAAAGAGAAGTGGGAAGGACATGGACGTATCTAATCTGCTGTACATATTGAAATGCAAGGAGATAGGAAAAGTTTCACTCCCCACTTCCTGCCTGCCTTGAGTTTACTGAAGCCTTCCTTTCTTTTCCTTGCTTACTTTCAACTAAATTCTCTTGCGAGAGAAATGATGTACATGTAAATATACACGTACAGTCCTATAAAACAAAGTGTGTATGCTATATGCATATGTATATACTACCTAACCGTATAGGTGTGTAGGAGGAGAGAGGGAAGAAACGAAAGTATAGAAGAGCTACCTATATGTGAATATGTGTGTATTTTGGGCACACATTTTTGGAGAAGAAAGGAAAGAGATAGGAGAATTCGACATGTTTCATTTCCATGCTTTGCATTTTGAGACTAAACTTACTAAACTCTTTCTGACTTGAGTAGAATATCAAATCCTTGTATTGCAAATCATACTAGAGAGAGAGAGAGAGTTGGAGTGAGTGGGAAGGCCGTGTGGCAAATGGAAATAGAGAATACATACATAGTACAAAAGTTGCATTAGTTAACTTAAGTCAAGCTGTAAGAGACTGGGCACGAGTAGAATTTCTTTTCCTCCTATCTTCTCTCTCTCTCTTTGCTTTTACTCTAGTTAAGTCTGGGAAGGAATGCTTGTTACTTAAGTTGGAAATGCATGATTTTCCTTGTGTGTGCTAAGAGAGTTGAGAGTCGGAGGCTATAGGGAGAGAGTGTGTGACATAGGAGGACTAGATTTCTAATATCTAATAGAATCAGAGCAAAGAGTGGTGCCTAAGTGTCATGTCGTGGCTAAAGACGGAGAAAGAGGAAAACGGAAGGGAAACTGCAAGGGAATGAGTGAGTAGCTCTCTAATATGACGAGGGATAAAGAGAAAAGAAGTCGCATATAGTCAGAGAGAGTGTCTTTGCGGAGAAACGAGAGGAGGTTGTTGAAATGTAATAGTGCTTGCTCGCACACTGACATGACGGAGTGAGTGAAGAGGGCTTATGTTAGTTTAAGTCAGAGAGAGAGAGGCAGAGTGCGAGAAGCCACCACGAAGGCAACCAAACCAACCACCACCTAATGTAATGCAAAGTAATGTAACCTAATGTAATGTAATGTAAAGTAATGCAAGTTGAGTGAGTCTTGTCTTGGGCAGAGAAAATTCAAGGGATGTGATGTGACTGAGGAGTTCGGCAGCTGAAATGAAATATCTGTCCGCCTCATTCCTTCCTTCTTCACTCTCCTCAGACACAGATTCTTGATTTGCTCAGAAAGAGTTTCGTCTCCTTTGCCGACTTCTTATTCGACTCACTTGGATTTGACTTTGTTGCCTTTTGGACAGAGTTGACTCCTCTGCTATTTCCCTTTTGTTGAATTGTGAACTGAAGTAAATTGAATGAGCCAAAGGTTTAATAATATGAATGAGGCATGGCTTCCCTGGCAAGCAATGAATATCTAAGCTTTTCTCTCTCTCAGCCAACTTGACATTACATTTCTGACTTGCTTGGTATAAATTTCAAATTCCTTAGTCAGCACAGAAGAGAAGAGTTCGTATCAGACCAGCGCTGAGCTTTTGACTTGACTGCACACTCCTCCACTCCACTTCACTTCATGTGATGTCACTCGCAAATCGAGTCAGCATTTAACAAATTCCAACTATAATGTCACACTGATATCTACTAACTATCTTCTTGTTAAATACTCCTTTGGATCTTGTAGAAAGAGACGGCTAATGAATTACAGCTCCTATATCCCGCAGACTACATCCATACGCAAATATCACTTCCTATCTCTATTTTATAAAATTTTCCTATCTCTAATTTACTCTTCTCTAGTCACAAAGATGCTCCTTTGCGAACTATTAAAATTACTATCTCATATTTCACATTTCAACATTTTTCAACCACACTACCTATATTATATTATAAACATTTAGATTTAGCTACATATACTTATTTACCTACTATACCTACACTTTTTATAGTACATGAGGTCAGTAGTTTATAAGATGAGCTTTTAGTTTTCCAAATAGCGGACTTATATGTATGTGCCTATGCAATACAACTAGTATTTCCACAACATTATAACTCGCATCGCTGACTAATTTAATTATATATAATTATTATTTTGTCTTCTTCTAATACTCGACTAATTGGCTTTAGATAGCAAACTCAGTGATATGAAATCTAAAAAGATTAAAACCAAACAGAATAACCTTCACAACAATGCATTGCACTGATCTGCCTATTAGATAGATACTACTGCTCCACTCATTTTTATAAAGCATAGAGATGAAGATGAGCACAGTAGAATGCTATTTATTTAGTTCAAACTTATATTATTATAGCTACTACAATTATTGTTTCTATTTATTACGGAAAGAGCATAGAGCTGTATGTGTTTTACTAAGTGTCTAAATGCATTTTATAGATAGGTATATGATGTATGTATGGAATGACGGTGCAGTAGCGTAAAATAAAGGCGAGTCATAATGCAGGAAGGATGCTAAGGATAGTTAAACAGAGCAGACCTTCAGAAACCTTGGCTGGAAGAGAAGTGTCATAAAAGGTCAGAAAGGAAGATGCACATTTCTTTTTACCTGAAAAAATACTAACAACAATAAACAAGTTTCTCTGTGCATCCTTCAACTTGGAGTCGAAGAAATCTGTTCCTCTCTTTAACCAGTAGGTATGGAAGATGCTCCAAATGTATGTCGACATGTTTACGGTGGACAAAGCTAAAAATGTCTTTTGTACTAAAATTCTCTATGGCACATCCATATAAACAATTGAAGTAGGAGATAATACGAACCCTTCCTGCTACTCATTCATTCTATGTCATCTATCTGAGCTATTCTTGGCTCCTAAAGATTATTCACTATACTATACAATTCCACTCTCTTCTTGACTTGATCTGACCTTTGCTGGAGCCTCAATAAAAGCTATTACCCTTCTTCCAATAATAGCCCATACCGAAAGACACTGTGCCTACACGACTTATAAATTTCTTTAAAATCGAGCTAAGTATTATCTGCATTACTTAAATAACAATTCCAAAGAACCTCTTTCCCTATTTCCCTTGACTCTCTCGACTCTGCCGAGTTTTATTGTACGTAACTTTTTATGATGGCAGCTAAACAAACCTTTGGTATTTATATTATAAGCCTTTTACTTTACACTTTTATGCTGGACACTTTTGTTTCTCTGAAGGAGTTACACTCTAGGACCACCTTATTTATCCATCTGTTCTTTTTTAGGAAAAAAATTCTCTTTTTCCTTTTATTTAGTCCTCTTAGGGTTGGTCAGTTCCATCTTCGTGACTCACATTGCATTTTTCTCTCGCATTTACCATCCTCAATATAAAACGTTGAGTCAACTGAGAAACTTTTTACGTAAGCCATAGAAAATCTACACTTTTGTTAGTTCTCCACCAACTGTGTCCAGAGTGAGATCGTGAAATTCAGTTTTAAAGAAAATTATAGTAGATTTTAAAAAATCTTTTTTTTTCTTGTGTGTTTTACTTGTTCCTCGTTTTCTAAAATTGTGTTCGTGTAAAATAAATTTATGCAACTAGATAGCAGATAATATTAAACAAATTATCGCTCTTGCAGTAGAAATGATTGTCAAAGCCATTGATAATTATAATCGGTCTTCTTCATCAAAACTACTTATGGGTTGCTATTCAACCTATTTTAAAGGTACTAATGAAATTTCAATCATTGTAACTTGTATTTAATTTCAAACTGGTTAGACATTGTACTTAGTCCCTACAGTTATACATTGCACACACTGCTAAAAAAGTTTTCCATGAAGATTTGTCACAATGTTTATGGTAAGGGCATAGTTAGGGCATAGTTAGATAATGAACGTGTGTAAAGTGATTATGATAATCTGTGTACACGATAAAGGGAGGGAATGAGTAGTAAAGAGTGAGCGCAGCGAGCAATTCCATTTGAACGTGGATGGTTTAACGTAAAAAAAGCTATTAGAATATCATAACTCTATTTCACGTCACATTGGCGCATCAATTTAGAGAGAAGAGGAAAGTAGTGAGCCCGCATCGGCGTCAGCTAACTAATCTGAAGCTCATTGCATCTTTCTCGTTCTTGCTCATTTTTATTAGGGTTAAATAGTGCCATATGGGCCCATTCGGCTGACACGGATCGCCTCCCTAACTGCATAACACACTTTAAGGTATAACATCGCAGAACATACTGCCTTCTTTTTGTTTTCCTCTTACTCCACTCCTCTGTCTATCTCTCCTGCCTTTTTGCTTAACAAACTTTAAGAACTCAACTCTTCTACGGCAAGTAACGCGTAACGAAGCCACCCGTCTTCTGCCTTCTCACTTGACTTTAATTCCAGTGAGTTACAATGCAGAATAGTTGTACTTTCTTGTCTGCTACTCCGCTATGTAACTTGCAACGTAGCTAATCTAAACTTGCATATCTTCAAATAGTATCCATATAATATATAGTAAATAGAGCTAACTTAATTTGCAGTAAGTATAATGTGTATTTACTTTTTCATTTTATTTTATAAGATTAATTTTAAGGTATATGGTATACTATGGGTAGGCATACACGTATTAATAGAGGCTATATATATAAAGTAGGTATGTAAAAATATATTAGAACAGAGCTCTTAATATTATTCAGATTCTACGTGTAGAAAATTGTGATAACAAATGAAGAAGAGCGGAATATGTGACAAATTTAGTACGTTGCTCTTGTACGTATAATTTTGAGAGATATAAATAAAGGTTCGTTACATTAGACACACACAGTAGTAGTAGTATTTGTAAATAGATGAGTTGATATAAGTAGGGAAGGGAGCAGATATAGTGACTTTGGTGTGTGTTTGTATGGCCCGTCCAGACAAGGCAGGGCTGCCCTCAGGAAATTTCCTTTACTTAACTTCTATAGGCAACTTAGCCACTTGAGTTGAGCATATCGTACTCTTGAAGAGGAGATAATGCATTAGATGCAAACATCATTTATCTTTTGAGAACAAGGAGAAAATATGATGAGAAGAGAGAGGAGCAGATCTCACACATCACAATTTACATTTGCCCCTATCACGTAGACATGCTCTGCCTCTTATTATAATAATACACATACTACTACACATACATATAGGATGTACGTAGTAAGTAGAATGTACCTACGCAGCATTACGTTACTACGTAATGCTTTTGAAGTCAAGACGGGAGCAAATATTCTAGATAAATATAAATACTACAGATAGACACATGTATAAGGAGAATCTGCCTTCACGGTGTGTATCAGAGGCAAGGTCTCTTAATATAATGACGATACACAAATGCAGTTAGCAGACAAACTGTTAACTATGTGTGTATGTATAGAGTGAATGTGTGTATATTTTAATACAGGGAGAACGACAGAAAGCTTTCTAGCACAAAAAGACTGAATGTAGTCTGTATAAAGATTAGGAAGAGTAGTCGTTGATGTACATACAAGTTAGGTAGGCACATTCATAAGATATGCTGCAGGGATTCCATGTCAGAAGTCAAGTCAAGTGAAGTCAAGCCATCCTTCAATGCTTTCATAGATATTTTATGCATTTTATACAACGTGTGCGACTTACATGAAGACAACGGCAGGCAGTCTTTTGTTTTTGTATTTTACGCGTAGACGCCGAGGGCTCTGAGTAATGCATTACATTTGTTTGCTAATGATTCCTTGTTGTTCCTTCCAACTATCACGCTCTGGAGCTTACTATATGTGCCTATGTATGTTAAACTGCTTATCTACCTGTATGAGTTCAGCTTAGGACTCAAGTGTTAAGGGCATCATTTTAATTGAAGAAGGGTGCTGATTTCTTTTGCTAATTTACGCGCATTACCTAAAAACCGTAATAATAAATTAGCAATCTGTGGAGCAGAGAAATAATGAGGGAAATTAGATTCTGCTAGTTAAATGATGAATTAAATTGAAATACGAGAAGTTATCATTCAAATATTACTCTAATTTAAAATCAGCATTGTTTCAGCATAGACAATAAAAAATGTTTGGTTTACTTTGAACGTTGTGCTACCGCGTACGTTGACTTTCCTTGTAATTCAAGTACACACGTATAGCATTTGTCAATATCAGGGGAAGTAAAATGCATGTGTAAGTGTAAAATGAGTTCGCTCTTGTTTTTAATAATTTCTAAATTATTTGCATACGTACATGTACTTAGGTAACTCTATATCACTCATCACATTACATTATGATAAATAAGACAAGTGGCAGAAGACACGGAGGTAGAAACGTTTTAAGGATTCATGATGGAAGTCATTGACTCCAGAAAAAGACCTTTGCTTTGTTTCATTCATTCTTTTTAATTTAGTCGTTTGCCTCAGTGTCGCAATGCCGGTATTTATATACATAGGCAGAATAACCTTAGAGGAGAGTTTAGTGATGGATGGCCGTAGTAAGTCGAAACCAAAAGTCAATTGCGTAGGAGAATGGAGTGGCTGAGCCTTTCATGCTACTTATACTTCTGTCGGAAAGCTAACAAGGTTCACGTAGAAAATAGAATAGGATTGTGTGTCGTGTCGTATTAATTTGCAAAAATCCATCCTCCATTTCTTATCTCCTTTTGCCAGCTAATGTGTTCGATCAAGCTAACACGGCTATAGTTGTATAGTAAAAACCGCAAGTAGTCTGATAAAAAATGTATATATTTAGTATACATGCATATTATATTGTTGCATAATAAGTAGACTGAGTTTGCTACGTCAGTCTTCTGACTTGACTTCTCTCCATTTCAGCTCCCGTCATCTTTCCTTTTAAATGCGCCCTGCTCTAAGGCTTTGTTTAAGCTAAACGATACTTTCTCACGCCACATATACTCAGGCATTGTCTAAATTACTTAGCTAAACATACATACATGCTCAAATTAAATTCTTCATCACGCATATATCGTATAGCTACATGGCTACTGCTTATTACACATCACTACCAATTACACACCAGTTAAGACTTAAGACGGTTATATGCATTTGTGCAGTATACAATTTTTTCCTGGAAGCTATTTTATGACATTCAAAGTGAATATCATTATTTACATAGCTTTAGCAATTTAGCATAGCGTTTAGCTTTAATCTAATAACCTCAATAATTATTCTCTATAATATATTTATTAGTCAATTACTTTTAAACTAAATAAACCCAAATACAATTAAATGTTTTGTACACGCGTGACAGTTGAATCCCCTGGCTTAAACCTAGTGTGAGTAATATTAGAATTTGTGTAAATACTTTTGGCGAGTATTCAGATATTTTACAATACGATTCTGAGTATTTAAAGTGTTCTAATTTGTAGTTTGGTAACGTTTGGTGAGCTATATGGTATAATTAAAGCAGTAATGATTATGATTCAATAGTTAATAAGCATGCCTATCTAAATATGCTGAGTATAATATTTCGTTGAACGAAGCAATTTAGCTGAGTAAAAAACTTAGGTTTGACTAAAGACAAACAAGGAGGATTGAGCTTCTGTTCTGTTTATACTAGTGATAGAATATAAATATTAGCAAGTCAGATGTCTGGAGAAAAAGGATAAATATATTTGTTAGATGGGAGTATGGAAGGACAGACTAGCACTTTGTGTAACACTCTGCACATTACATTAAGATAGTGTCAAAGTCAGGGGACATAAGTAGTAGACGTTAGTTGACGTATATTTTGTATTAGTATGGGGTCGTATGGCTAAAAGGAAGAAGGGAAAGATGCAGAAGAAGACGAAGAAGAAGCTTGCGAGGATTGCAAGGCAAGGCAAAGGAAGAGGAGATAGATAGATTGAGATAGGAAGGCAGAAGTGTGTGTGTAGTTTGAACTTTATTCAAAATAAGAGTTATCTGCATGGGAGACAGATATGCAATTTACACAAGGAGTGTGAGAAGGAATGTGTGATGTGGTCTCTCTCATGTCATGTCAACTCTGAATGTATAAAGTAAAGCGATGCAAAGCTTTGCACATAAACTAAGGCAAAGTCGAGGAGTCTTGGCTAGTGAGCAGAGGACACAGAGAGAGAGTCGGCGAGAGATATGTCAACTCTTGCTGATGTCAACCCAAAAACTGTGTCTTGTTGAAGAAAGTGTTGTTGGGCCATGATGTGACATTAGATATTAGGCTGCATTATATTGCACGGCTTACCTACTTGCTAATACCTGGTCTCTACTTACCACGCTCTTTGCATTGCATGTACTTTATCTGAATTTGTGTATGACAAGAAGGACAAGACATAAACAAAAGATCGCTCTTGCTTGGTGGTATCCTATCATTCCAGTATAAAGCAAAAACAATGCTCCTATGTAAACTAAACGTGCCACACTTAGAGCTGATGTGTAAAGTAACGCAGGTTTCAACCATTCCTGCAGGAAAACTAAGTGCTAGGACATACAAGTTATCTGGTGTCATGTCATGTCAGGAGAGAGGAGCCAGGCAAAGTCAAACCGTGCTCACAGCTATAGGGAATTCGTTTCGGTTTATAGACGGAGGATGTTTACACACTCTCCCATATCTAATATACTAGAGGCAATGTAAATACATGTGTGTACAATAGGAACATCTTCCTATCTATATCTATGTGTATGTATGAATGTACACATACAGATTGAAGGAGGAGAGTAGGTATCGAGAACACAGAGATAGTTTGTACTAAATAGCATCAAGTGTAGGAAAGGCTTGGTCATACTTAAACAACGTGCATAAGTACATCCTTAGTATCGTGTTCATTTTGATAGCGTTAACTTTACGTGCTTCTTGAGTTGTACGCATCATTTCCCCCACTATGTTCTGCATCGACTCGTATCTCTCTACAAGATCTTAGTCTCGGATATTTTTCTTCGTCTGACTCTGTAAGTGAATAAGAATGCATCTCTGTATATATATATAGAGTATATTTTAGTATAGTGTTTGCATCTTACACTTAGGTACCTACCTACTACTATATATACGTCTACATTCTATTATTATTAATTATTAATTATAAATACAGGTAATTTATTTTTAGCTTTAATTTCAAAAATTATTATTTATGAGGATTCAGAGAGATAGAGCACACACTCACCGAATGATATATTATTACACTTGTGCAGTTAAAAGAATGAAGTACAAGTGTACCGGTACGAAGAACATGAATGGCATACATATTTACATAGTTAGGTGTGTCGGGGAGGTAGAAACGATAACTGAGCTCTAATGCAACAGACTTTTAATTGTGTCATGTACTGTAACTACTAATACTCCTTCTGTATATATGTACCATCCCTATAGCTAACTACCTATATATACAGTTGCAAATTATACGTATATATAGTTATCAGTGTAAAAAATACAGGTCGCTTTGCAACAAACGAATTCAAAAGCACTAAATTAAGTCGAGGTATCGCTGATGTTGGTGAATTAGAGCTGGTGTCGTGTAAAGTCAAAAAAAAGGTTAGGCATCCTCACCAAGTCCCAGATACATAGTCGTCGTGAATCATTACAGATATTTTGTTTTTGTTTCGTGGGTCTATTGGAAGGATGTTTTGTTTTGTCGTAGTTAGAGCTAGAGCTGAGTTAAGGAACGAACGCGAACGGTGCCTTCTTTTATCCTACATAAAACACAACATGCATTCCCTTGTCAGATGTCATATTAGATCAAACTGCGCTCTCTGTACTGAGCTGACTTGTCCTGTCAACGCTGGCATGAGTCAACTGAACAACAGTCTTTCTTTTTTCTCCTCTTCTCTGCTTGTTAGTTAGTTATCAAAGGAGAGGCATAGGCAGAAGAAGAGTCAGCTCCACTAAAGCAATGACAGAAGTTACGTGGGCAGGTTTGTATTTCACATACTTAGTTAGTTGTCCATCCGTAATTGGAAATTAGCATGCAAATGTGGTCCGGTTTTGTTTGCATACAGGCAGACGCATCGAAAAGAAGATTCTCATCACTCTTCTTATGTGCCTGCATATTATGTACATTGTTCCAACGTAAATACCATTATGCTCAGTCTATACATCTTCGCAATAGTATACGCATATGCCAATATGTTTTGACTTCATTTAACGCTAAAATAGCTTCGTAGTTTGATGAACTCTTCTGAAAAGATTGAGATATGTAATCGTGCCCTTTTCATATGTTCTTTTTGCAAATATTTGTTATAAAGTACGAAGGAAATAGCGAAATATTATAACTTTGTATAGGTATGCAGAAATAGTATTTAGCAAATGTCATCTGCCAACTTTGTATATGTGTACATGTCAAAAAGTGTTGTTACATGAGTTCTAGGTTGCTAAAAACTTGAATGAATTCAATTTGTTTTGTCTTCTCAGAATTGTGAAGAGGGAAGATGTTAGTAGAGATAGAGAAAACTCGCTGGTTTGTTGTATCGTGAATTTTTATTCGGATTCGTCCACCGTCCTTTTGTCTTTCTAGAGTCAATTGAATTTGAATTTGGATTGGATGCGATTAAATTCTATTCTTTTATAATTTTCTACAAACTGTATTACTAAATACCTTCTGAATAATAATGACTACATTGATGTAGATGAGTAAAACTTGACCGGCACATTTGTTGGGTTGTGGGAAAAAATAACAAGTTTCATTCTTGCATTGTTTAGCTGAGCAAGTTAATAAGAGGAATAGGGAGAGCAAGGCAAGGTTAGTTTAGCTCACTTGCTCAATCGTTTGCTTGCTGTGTGGTGTGGACGAAGCGTAACTACTTGAATCGACATGTAGTTTAGAAACACACTGGCTAATACGTATAAATACAGGTAAACAGTGTGCAACTCACAGATAGATAGATAAATAGATGAACATACAAGCTTAGAAAAGTATTAATGAAAAGCGGTGAAAAAAATGCTGGCTAAATTATGTCCTGTGTGTCTGTGTATGGTAGGGAAGGAAAGGTTCTTGTGGTGCACAGTGCATTAGATTAGAGCAGATGGGCTTATTGTTAGTTATTGTGAGTTAAATTGTAATACACTTATTGTTAAGATAGTAAGTTCCATGCCCCAGGCCAAATATAAAGTATATATTTTAGCATGTGCTAAATTGATTTCTAGGAGAATGAAAAAATACGACAGGTTATTACTCAGAGAGCTCTTACGTAGCTACGAACGTTCGCTCCTCGTGTAATCTCCGAGCACTACATAGAAAATAATTGTACAATGTGGAAATATAGAAGAGTACATGTGTAGCAATTTATATTAACCACATAGTATTAGATATTAGAATAGTGTAATGATAACGATAATAATAATTTCGAATTCACTTGATTTCTATAAGTTGCATTGTAATTGTAAGATTCGAGCTTAGCTTATTACCTACTGCACAGTTTTTAGACGAGGAGTTTATTTCCCAGAGCGGAAGGTAATAGAATAATGGATTAAACAAATGCAATGCACAATGCAATTTATTCGTAACAAGTTGTACAAGTCTGTGTAAGTACACATCCTACAGAGAGATTAGTAAGGATGCGATGGATATAGACAGCATTTCATTTTACGCTACGTTAACTAATGCTTAAACAATATTAATTGAAGCTCCATCCATGTCATCCATGTCTATCGAGTGTAAAGTTAGGAAAACGTGAAATGCAAGGAAAGGTTCAGCTCAAGGAACGGAATTCTCTTTGAGTGATGTGAGAATAGGGAGATTAATGATTTTTCTTTCATTCATAAATATCTGCCCCATCATGTACAGTGCACACAAGTTTTTTTTGTACCGTTTCGTCTACGTACATTATAAGTAAAGAGGCAGTCTTGTAAATATTGTGAGCTGTTGGCACAAGACCATATGGACTTATACATCGTAATTATAATTAAAATGCACACGTAAAATAGAAATGCATTATTTTGTAGGTAGTTAGTTAGTTCGTTAAGAAGGTGATATGATGGAGTGGAGGAGGTGAGGAGGATGCATATCTAGTCGAGATTGTTGATTTGCTTAATTAGTTGGGAACGTTTCGTTAATTTTTGCAGTGGAGTAAACTTGGGCTCTTACTTACTTTATTGGTCTTTCATTTTTTTGGATATGTAGACTCATGCATGCTATAGCAAGAGTACGTGTTTCTACAGATAAACTTTGTTTACATTAATTATCATGGCAATCAATGAAATAACGTTTAACGAATGTCTTAGGGGAGCATTGAATACTAAAAGCTTGAACTACTTTATAACCTTGAGTTAGGTTTAGATTATTCGAATCCACACAACATACACAGAATACCTAATAATGTTTTCGCGTAGTTTACCTAGTCATACCTATTTATACTAATACACGAAATACTACATTTTCCCTGTACCTACTCCTATACTTTTTCTTACTATGCTGATAATAATATTATAATGGTCTACTTTACTGATGCGATAAGAACTGAGCTCTGTCTCAGAATTCCTGTAAATAGCTTGACTAAAATCTAACCTATTTTCAAGTATGGACTTTTCTCATGGATATCTAACTTTGAATTGCTTAACTAGTACAATTATTATAAATGTTTAAATACTAACGTCATGTCACAATTATAGAATAGCATAGGTCATGTTGTTATGTGTATGTACATTTGCGTAATCTATACAAAGATCATTTGCAAGGAAAATAACCTTCAGTATTGTCGCAAGACAATCTAACGTTATCAAGTTGGATTCAGTTGATATCTTCAGATATGCCACAACGTGGTGACTAAAGGAAAAACATTCAAATTTTCTACACTGATTGTGACTTTGTCAGATAAAGTATAGACAATCTAACGTTATCAAGTTGGATTCAGTTGATATCTTCAGATATGCCACAACGTGGTGACTAAAGGAAAAACATTCAAATTTTCTACACTGATTGTGACTTTGTCAGATAAAGCAAATTCTAAGTTGTGTAGCTACGTGTAACTGTGTAACAGAGCCATATAGATAAAAAACAATTCTTTTTAAGTTTCAATGTGAATTTTGTCTTCTCTTGGCCAGACGATAGACACATGTAGTGTGCAGTGTGTTCTCTTATTATGAAAGGAAGAAGTCTTATATTATGCATATACATAACATTGACTAGTATATGGAAAACACGTCTTCACAACAGAGGATTATATTGTATGTTTGTATTTATATACATGTGTACACAAGAGAAAAAAAACTTGCAGCTTAGAACAAGTCAGGTTATTCAGTTCAATCCAATTTATAATACTTATTACAATATCTTGCCAATCCGCCTGTTGTAAAACAGAAGAACAAGCTGCTGTTGTGGCAAAATATCATTCGTCTGTATTTTTTGAGTTAGCTTACGCATTAGCAAAATTGAAAAACAGAAAACTTTTGTTCTGTTGAATTTGAGAGAGGGGAAAGAAAGAGAGCAAAGGAAAACAAACAGAAATGTTTCACATGAGGATTTGTATTTTGTTTTATTGCGAGCCCTACCTTAGGATTTTAATCAATTTATTGCACTTCTCTAGTTTATTGTATTACGAACTAAGAGACTAAGTGCTTGCTTTTACCTTAACTTAATTTCTTATCAATTAATTGCTTATAAAAGGGAAGGATTTTAAGAGGGGAAATGCAGCCATAAAACAATACAGGTAGTCAACTATGAAGTCTGACTTTTGCTGCCCTAATCTAATATAATAGCAAAGCAAAACAAAATTGCCTATATGAGCAATATAAAGTGATAACCTCTACAAAGTCAGGGTACTAGGTGTAATAAAATAAATTGCACTTCTTCTTTTATTATTTCATTACATTAAATTATTATATCATTATGATGCACTAACTCACCTCACCTTCCCAGTTCATATTCCCTTTGTATGAATTCAATTCTAACTCGTTCCTATTATCAAGATTTCTCACCTCGTCAAACAGTATGTGTATTTTTATATTGCCGTCTTCTGATAGACGGAATATTTCTTATATCACACGTACTTACTACTAGTTCCACTCCCAGTCCAACGTCTGTCACTCTAGACATGTCTACTGTCCCCTTCCTTCAAATAAAATCAAATCTCTTGACCAATTGACATTCTTGACTTCTATTGTATTACGAAATACTAATACTGCTTTCAAACAATGACCGCGTGCACTTAATAAGCGAATCTTGTCTCGTTAGGAGTATTAATTAGTACTTTGTATTATAATATCAAGTCTTCATTATAATTATAATAATGTAGTTATTACTTTTCCATTTGAACTTGCAAAGCCACAGCAATTCTGACAGCTTCATTTCCTGTTAAGTAAAAGCAATTGACGAGTCTAGAGGTGAAGTTCGCGTTGGCTGTGTTGATTTTGGAGCTAGGGACTTTATTACACGAAGCAGGCGTCGTGAGAAAATGAACTTTATTAATTAAATTCATATTCAAAAAGAGTTTAGCATAGTAAGTGCTTCTATTACGAATGTTAAGTAGGTAATTTCAGAATACAGATACAATGTAACTATTATCATTAAATATTTATGTCTAATTTTATTTGTTGTTCACGTGTGAAAATTACAATTATTTAGCTATTTAATTTAGCTAGCTCATTTGCGGACACTGACAAACGGCACATCATACAGATATGTACTAATAAGGACTATTTAATAGCCATCCCTTTAACAATCCATGAAACTTGGCACTGTAGCTTACATTTAAGCAACTTGCGTTTATAGACTAAAAATCCTTAGTAGTATATTTACTAGTACGAAGCTACTAAAATCGTAAATGTCTATGTTATTGTCATGTTTAGTGTAGCAATCAGTAGTTTATGAAGAAGTAGGTACTGCATTAATTAATATGCTAATACGTTAACATAAAATATTTTCATAGTGTAGCAATAATATCAACTTTTTGTCTGTGCACTGAATTTGGATTGCGTGGTAACTGACATTGTTGGAATCTGAATAGCTATTCATGGACTATTAGAGTACATTGTCATGTGAGATAAACAACGTATACATAATTTCTTGGCCAATGATTCGACCTTCTGAAAGAAGACGACTGTGCTAATAGTGTACATACACATGGATTCGTATGCCTGCGTATATAAACACTAAAAGTAAGTACCTGCTATAACGGTTTATTATACGAACTTAACTCGAATTTTATAGTCATTTTATTACATGTTGCTCCGACGAAGCCTTTGCAATAATATACTTACCATTTGTACTTTAGAGATATATCTGAACTTTTACATGGGCCTGGAGGTACTTACAGCTCTTATAGCACATTACGTACATACAATGCCCAACCCAAATGCGATACTGTAATGGCATTATTCCTGAAGGTTGGACTTCTCAGTTCTAACGATTGCGTTAGGATAGGTTATGTTTTTAGAGGTGAACTGAACTTAAGTCGAATTTGGATATTCTATTTCGTTTGTTGTGGTTCTTCATGGGCTCTATAAATCCTTGTCCTCATCTGACCCGTCTACTATACATCCTCCATCCTTATATAAACTAATTCATTAGCATAATATATTTAGGCACATATAATAATAATATATTATTGTACCTAAAAGACACAGGAGAGGGAAGGAGGAGAATAATGACGACGATGATGATGATGGCAATAATGATGGCAGAATAAATTGCTTTCTCGTTTTTTTCTATGTGTGAGTTGAACTGAATGTGAGTTCCATTTCCATAAGTAAACTGTACATATAAATAAATAAACTGTACATGTACTTGTGTGTAAACAACACAAGTAGACATAACTTAGCTGGCTCCGTGTGCCTTTTCGCTCGCCAAACCAAGTCATGCACTTCAGCCCAGTCAGCTTAACTTTTGTTTTAATTTCACGATGCCATGCCTCGATACTAATTTAATTTAATCAACAAATATTGCAGAGATGTAAAAAATTCCCTGTGGGATTCCTAATCTAATAATCATAATTCAATCTCAACTTGCTTTGCCAATCCAACAAGTTTAACTTCACCTACTCTGTGTGCACATTCACAATCAGCTCATTTAATTTATCAAAACATCTAAAACTGAACAAATAAAAATGACAAATGTATCCAGAAACTATTGAGACGCCCACTGATTACTGATTATGTGCAAAAGGGAGTTGGAATTATAATTACCATATAAATAATGCATTTGTTAATTACAATTCTAAGTGAGTACATTGCACTATTATTCCACACTATTCTCGTTTTTTGCATTCTTGACTTTTTTTACTCAGCTAGCGCAAATTAATATTCATTAGCCGCTGCATAGTTAAAGTATTGTGTTACCTGAGATTTTGCACACACTTATACTTACCTGCATTAATATTAAGTAGCTATTTTATTCTCTCGACTCTCTAAACTAATCCGTCCGTCACATTTTTTCTCATCTTGTCATAATGTCCGTTAGTTCCTTAAATTAAGCGATTTTGTTACGGAAGAAGTCTTACACACGTATCTATTGTAGCTGACAATTAGCCTCGAGTGCATTCTCAGTGCCAGTCCATAGCAGCAGCTTATTTATAAAAATCTAAAATGCAATTGATGTGTTTCCGCCAAGGATTATTCCTATAATAAGTCTCCACGCTTATAATAATGAGCATATACCTACTTAAGCTATACAAACAAGTGTAGTGTGCATGTGAAATTGTTTCGCTTGGAAATATACACTCAGACTTATGTGTACCAGTTTTCGTTCAAGTTGTTTTAGTTGAAGTCTCGAGGAGCACGTATAAAGTGAAGCCACCCACCGTAAACATCCGATAGACTCACTCACTGCACTGCTTCATTGTTTACTCAGTGTTAGACTGTGCACAGGTTTGTTTGCAATTAAAAGCGCTAGATAACTTACTAGACCGACAAATGATAAGTACAATGACAAGATATGGAAATGACTTTTTGATTATGCTGTGTTATTGTATTCAATCGTCTATTTAATACAAATAAATGAGCAGATAGACTTTAGCTTGCTGTGTGGCAAATATAATAATATGTGCATCTAAATGCATTACACACAATGCACTTTAGGATATTTATGAAGTCTTTTTTTTCGAGCAGTAACTTCCACTAAAAATGCAACAATTAATGCAATAAATGACAATATGTCAAGCAATGACATAAATCATAAATAAATAGCAAGTAGAACAAGAGATAATTTTTTCCTGGCTTAAGTAATTATTGCAGACACTTAGTGCTCATAAATATTCTCTAAATTCAATTATAAAACAGATGTTACGGATTAGTGAGCTCTCGAATCGAAAGGTCAACAAATTTTACAGGCATGTCCTCCCTTTTCGTATTACATAGGTACACACTTACGTTATTAGATTAGCTTAGTTATCATTACCTTAAAAGTACATTACTGTTAGGTAGTTGTGTTAAGTAAGATATCAATTGTTTATGTGTATAATCGTCTTGGATGAATTCAGGATAAAGAATATTATAATAGCTAGATAGATAGCCTGCTATCTTTAATATCAGTTGCATATCAGTGCAGAACATCTTTTTAATATTTACTATCAGATGATTTTTGCATTATATAAGATAGCTGACTATATAATTTATTGCCCTGTCATGTCTACAGAAAAGTAAGTCTGAATGACGTTTCTGTCTTTATTAGCTTTTAAACGACTATCGAGGCGATAAAGTGTCTGTCTTGTTCTAACTATAAGAATTAGCACCTTAATCATTCAAACTAACACGTTTTCTTTCAATCCAGCTGAAAATATCACACTCATAAAATATTTGCCGGCTCAGCAAAGTCACAGTAGCTGAGTGTAGCCTTAACTGTAGCTAAATAGTTAGACAAACTTGGAATTCGTAATCGTATGTTGATTTCCATAAACTATTTATATTGCAAATGCGATTCTTGTTGTTTTTTATGCAGTTTATTTCAGTCCTATATTGCCTGTACAGCTAATAGCAGTACATGGATATCTTTTGTCAGTGTAATTTTTTCCGTAATCATTCTAATTAAGTAAATCAGAAAGGAAATTAAATTTATAATTTTTGTCCTGTACAGTTCTTCTGCTGAAGTATGTCTGTATTTAGTTATTTAGATAGAGAAAAGGAGATAATTGAAAAAATAGAGTTACAATGACAGATAGGGATCTAGATATATCATTGTGTGAAGATAATCTGGTTCTGTTCTGGTCATTTAAATGTGTGTACCTAAAACTAAAACCTATAATGAATTCGTTTCAGATAAGTATAGTAAGTATGTAGGTATACACAAATATGTATATATGTGATGGATTATATTCAGGAAGTTACAGGATGTTTTTGGTGTGAGGATTTTTTATTGTGTAAAAAATAATTAGATGTATGGTGCATAGTGGCAATAATAGTAAAAAGGTAAAGTAAAGCAACTAGGCAGCTAGCTACCTATATTATTATCACTACAGTCGAACAAATGTTTCTAACTAGATTCTACGGAGTGGAGATAGATGCGAGATATGCATAAGCAATAGAAGTGTAGATATGCAGCAAGGCATCAATCTGTTTCTGCATATAAGCACAGCACTGACATACAACTAATTCCTGTTTGCGAGTAATTCAGATTTAATTGACTTCCGGTAAATAGCTACGCAACTTTTAATTGCCCTTCTCAGCAGGAGAGGCAATAAAGACCCGTTCTTTTTATGCGATTTGTATTCCTCTGCCCAAGTCGACTCAAATCAAGACACGTACAGAGTGTGTACAGTCTAATTGGGCTTGAACTTGTGCTGGGAAGTCTGACTGTGTATTCTGGCCTCTAACTCACAGGAGAATCAGTAAATATACAAAATTCCTATTAAAGCCACTGCTATGCTCCTGCAGACGAGCTTCATTTCAATTAAAGGACTTATGTAATTGTAGAGTTGTCGTGTCTGGGCGTGGAATTTGCATAATATAATTATTTGTAGAAGTCATTGTGTTGTAGGTGTGCTTTGTGTCCGTGTCGTATGCATTTAGCTAGTCCTTTTTTACTTATGTATCATCGGCTAGAGTAATAGAATTCCTTTTCACTGCTAAAGAGCCATTAGTTAGACGTCCACTAGCCAGCACACCATTACAATGTTATTTATGAGCTAACTTCTCACTTGCATCCGAGTAAAAAGCAAAAAGGCTCGTTATGTATACACTACTTCCACTTATCATTCTATTGTGAGTCCTAGACTAATTAAGACAGTAACTAGAGAAGTGGCTGGCTATTATCTTCTGTAAATAGTTCTGGTGCAGGAATAGGAACCAAACTGTACATTTTCTTCACATCATTTTTCTCAATGGACATTTTTATTCCACATTGCTGCACTTACAATCAGCAGTGCATTATAGCATTATGCAGTTATTCCATTTAGTTGGAAATAGTAAATGCAAGCCTAATATAAACATGCAATGAAGTAGTGTGATGTGTGTGATATTTATAAAGCTAATTTAATATTTCAACATGATAAGGCTAAATTATAGATAATCAATATCACATTAGGTTAAAGCAGAGCGAGAAAAGTGTTTCTAGAATAATCTCATAATGTGAACAGTGGTTTAAGTAAGACTTTCTGACTCGTGTAGTAGGCATTAGGAATTTAAGTACAACTGTTCAACATTTAATAAAGTAGCTTGTAGGTATTAAGTCTTGTTGTTACGTATTATGTACATGCATGTTGGTAGTGTATGTGATAAGCAAGAAAGTAGAATCGAGTTGGTAAAAATACATTAAGCTCTGTAATTAGTTACAGTTAGAACAAGCAGTCTAGTCAAGTTGAATTGAGTTAAATTAGCTACATTGGATTCAGATTATGTAGAGTTGTTGTATATCGGGAGAGGAGCTAGTAGTCTGCTACGTTTTAGTTGTGTTGTGTGTGTATAGGAAGGGCAACATTTAGCTGCAAGTTTAATGAATGAATATTGTTATTGTTGGTAGGAGGTGCTGGTGCTGGAGTTTCTATTGAAAGTTTCCTCGGATAAAAATCCGAATCCGTACAAAGTATGAGTTCGTTAGGCTAATTGTGTGAATGAATGAGGTGGGAGGTTGAGGTGCACAGTTGTAAGTAGAGGAAATGGGAGGCAGGCTGTAATTTATGAGATGTGGGTTACACCACAGCAGCACATTTTTTCGGAAGGTCAAATCAAGTTCAGGTCAGCTTGTCATGACTTCATTGTTGGTGTAGCATTGTTGTTTTAGTTTGTTTGATTACATTTAATTACTATTGACTGGTGAGGAGTTTCCATTCACACTCACCTCACATTGATAGATGCATCAATCTAGACTCTGTCGATAAAGTTGAGCGGATTAAACGAGCCGAGCAGAGTTTTTTTGTCCTATATTTTCATTTTTGTCTTTCTTCTCACTCCTGCCCTGCTATGCTAGCCACTTCTATTTACTATTGCCAATTACACGGTAAGCAGTGCAGTGGGCAGGATCCCATTTCGTAGCTTATTATTATCGGCATTTTTAAATGTCTTCCCCTTGTATCCTTCTCATAATGGCTCTTATATACAGTGCACAGTAATAATGATGTTAATTGAACTTTATTTTTAAAGGAGAATTGTTGGGGGTTTATGGGAGGCTGTACACATGTGTCAGTGAGATAATTAAGACTTTGATGCTACGTATATAATCGACAGAGTTAGCCTTTTCTTCTTCATTGTATTTCCATTTGTTTCTACACAGGATTTCTGTAAATATAAATACAGATACACGTAGCAGATAAAATCGTCTTGTGGAGTAAATATTCTTTCTGCCTATTTATTCTGATGATGTCATTTTTAGTTTTAATCATTCATAAGATTACTCATTACTAAACTATAAGTACCTATGCAATCGTGGCTTCTTGTAAATGTAAGACTAGTTAATTCATTTTGACGTTTGTATATTTTTTATGCTTTCTAAGCTATAAATAGGTAGGTACGTCATGTTTCTGAAAGTCTGTAGAAAAAGATTAAATTGAATAGACACAAAAACAAAAGCTCAATTCAGTTAACTGTACAATGAATTGTGAATTGAGTTTAAACTGAGTTGAAAGTTGAACTGCGACGAATTCTGTTGGTGTCCTGAGCTCAGCAAATGAATTCATTTAATAAATTATGAACGTATCAGAAAACAAGACAATCAATGACTTCTAATGCTCCCAACGTGCTCATTCCTTCTTTCTTGAACTAGGAACGAACTCTTAAATCTTAACTACAACATAAAACTTCCATATAAGTATAGTGTGAGTTGTAAGAAAAATTGTGCTGTAAGATAGCATAAAATAGCATATATCTCACTTGTAGTCGTTAGTTTTAGTGTACTTACATTAGAGTTATAGAGTTGGGGAGTGCCACACAACGGTGAGGCCCTATAAGTACATACATACAGTTCACACTAAGTAACTACAATGTAGCTCTCTATTCCTTGCCTCATTCACAACAGACAATATCTCTCTTAAATGTATAAAGCAGCACAGAGATAGCTACCACCCGTTTTCTATTTACTATTTCATTCGTTGGAGGAGAAGAGGGTGCCCTCCGCTATTACATTCGAATACTCATATCATAACTTCTCTCAAAGCTCCATAGCTTAGAAAACACAAGCCAAAGCTAAGGATCATGACTCTATCTGTACACTCTGTACAAGAATATAAATAAGAAGCCTGTATACTGTGGCCATTTGTTTCCAAGAATTATGTTCACTTCTCGGGTGTCTCATAATGTCATGTTATGTAATAAGAACGTTAGTACACATACATAACCATGTCCTCTTGATTTATGGCAGACTGCTCAAAGGACTAATTAACTGCAAAATATTTAGCTTAATAAAATAAATTCCATTACAATTAAACTGCTACCATAATACCTATAGCTTACTCTTTGTTCTGTAATTTTTATTCAATTGTAACAATAAGTACCTACCGTCAGATTACTTGTAGTGGAATCGGTTTGCTAATTGATAACTTGGAAAATAAACTTTCTGGAATAAGTGATTTTTAAATATTTTTTACATTTTAATTTAGTGATTCTCTATTTCTTCCTATTGTATAATAATTTGGATGACAATCTAAAAGTTTTTTAGGCCACTTTTTAATTTAC